>WNWK01027423.1:0-26311 GCA_009830355.1 Cherax destructor
TTTGACTAATATTAAAAGTAGTTTTGATTAAATTGAAGTTAATAAAGTGACTGAAGTTGGCTAATGGTAAAAGGTATTTATAAAATATAAGTAAATGATTGCACTTATCAGGTAGTTGCTTATAAAGGAAATATAAAATAAGTCACATATACAATGAGGTAGTTGTTTGAATATATGAATACAATTAAGCAAATAATCGAATGTAGACTATGGTGAACAGATTATTCTGCGGCCTCTCCTGCAGAAGTGAATGTTCCATTCTTGAATGATAGCCGTGATGCCCATTGCCTCCGTTTTGTCCTCTCTTATGACCGCCACGATCCTTCTACATACAGGATAGTAACAGACGTTAGTAGAGGTCCATTATTTGTTTGCCACCCATTTATTTTGTCCCTTCTCTCTCCATCTTCATTCGCTCTTGACTTCTCTTCAGTTGCTCCCTTTATATGTACATCTAGCATCTAACTTTTCTCTTCTCCCTTGGGAGGTTCCGACAGGTCTTGTCGGAACTTCCCAAATACCTACAGTGGCTTCTCGCTCCCATTTTCTTAACCACTTATGATCTCATTCTCAGACCGTAGCAGTTTACACTGATGGTCCTAAATCCTTTGACGGTGTCAGGTTTGCAGTGTTGTAGGAGGTTATTTGTTAGACTCACCTAGCATCTTCACAGCTGAACTGTATGCAATTCTCATAGCGATTATCCATATTGCGTGCAGGCCTGCTTCATCGTTTGTGGTAGTCTCGGACTCCTTTAGTGCTTTGCAAGCTGTCAAAAAAATTAATTCGCCTTATCCCATAGTTATTTGTATACAACTCCAGTTCCACTGCATCTCTAGTAAAAACAAAGAAATTGTTTTCTGCTGGGTACCTCATCATATTGATGTTCACGACAACGATCAGGCAGACTGCTGCACAGTCAGCGGTACACGACCTTCCAGTTTCATATAGAGAGGTATTCAATTCTCAGATTATTTTGTTGTAATCTCTAGCCACCTCAACTGTTGACAACAACTTTGGTCTGCACTAATTCATAACAAATTATGTACATTCTATCAAGACGAGTTTAGGATCCTGATCTTATCAATGATTTAGATTAGATTTTGCCACCGAAGTGGCTGGTTTTTGTGCACCCCATATCCATCCTGTGGACGGTAGCGCAAGAGCATATGGATACACAAAGGCCTAGGCACTAGGCCCCAAAGGGTTAACAATTGTACATTTGGGTTTATATCTACATTTCAATTATCTGTTACAAGCAGGTATCTTATTTCATGAATAAGATATCTTGACATGTCACATAGGTTATTATATTGTCTATCTCTATATTCCTCAATAAGTGCACAATTAAGCACATAGTGTTCAAGACAGTGACCATATGCCTGATCACATAATTTGCATTTAGTTTGATCATCATCTGTGTCTCCCAAACTGTCAGAAGTACCTGTAGCCAAGCCTAAGCCTGGCCACTACAACATCAGTCAGTCTGTTCACATTGCAAGTTGCTCCACAAACATGCCCATCTGTGCTCGCATTATCATGAGCACAGATAGGCACGTTCATGGAAATTAATTTGGATTTATATCTACAGTTTACTTATCTGTTAAAAGCAAATTTAGGAAATTTGCTTAGAATAAGTGGTATCCTACCTTCACTAATAAGATATCTTGACATGTCACATAGGTTATTATACTGTCTATCTCTATATTCCTCAATAAGTGGACAATTCAGCACATAGTGTTCAAGACAGTGACCATATGCCTGATCACATAATTTGCATTTAGTTTGATCATCATCTGTGTATCTCCCAAACTGCCAGAAGTACTTGTAGCCAAGCCTAAGCCTGGCCACTACAACATCAGTCAGTCTGTTCACATTGCAAGTTGCTCCATAAACATACTTATCTACATTCATGTTATCATAGTGGGTTATAGATCTACTCAGGCTTCTAACTGCATTCCTATAGCTATCATTTTCATTATTTATTTCTCTCTAATATTATTCCTAATGCTAGACACAGATATACCAAAGTTATATTCTACATTCTCCTTATGGGTGCTCTTCTTGGCTAACATATCAACTTTATCATGAAGGAGTAATCCAATGTGTGGGAATCCATAGCAAATGTACTTTAATTCCTTTGTCCCGGATTTTTGAGTATCTATACCTGGCTTCTCCAATGAGCATGCTGTTAGAGTCATTATAGGAGTCAAGAGCCATCAATGATGACATAGAATCAGTAATGATGATAGAGTCAAGCTCAGTGTCATAAGTTAGCTTTAGTGCCATAAGGATTGCAAACAATTCAGTTTGCAGTGTAGACGCCAGTTGTTAATTCTTATGCCTAGTTCAAAAAAATTATTATTGTTCTTAACTAGGAGGTGGCAACCAGAGCAGATGCAGCCCTGCCAGAAGACTCCTGTTTAGATCCATCAGTGTATATAACTTGAGATAACTTATTACTACCAGCTAGGCGATAAATTTCTTCTTGAGCAGTTGCTTTAACAAGTGATTTAAGGAAGGGATTACTAGCAATGAGCTTCTTGGGAGGGACTTGCAGGTATGTGATATTAAATGAACACATCTTCCATGGAGGGGTGAAATGCTCTTGTTGCCTACAGTGATACAATTCATGCAGGTTGTAAAACTTAATGTAATTGCATGTTTTCACAATCCATTTAGATCTGTGAGTATTTACTTCTAGACATTTAGTAAGATTCATTGTGACAGTGTCTGGTTCATTTCTTAACAATCTAATACCAAGTACAGTGTTAATCTCAACAATCCTATCACTGATACTAGTAATACCAAGCTCCTTCCTCATATTAAGAACCTTTGTAGATTTGGGACAGCCAAGAATAATTCTGAGAGCTTCATTTTGCATTAACTCCAATGGTCGGAGAGAACTTTCTCGAGCTAATATCAACATGGGAGCAGCATAATCAATTAAGGACCTAATATAGGCTATGTACATCATTCTCGCGATTCTCACATTAGCACCATAGTTGGGGTTGTATCCAGCAACAGTTTTAAGAGCATTTAGTCTATCTTTGCATTTTTTATTTAGTTGTGGTATAGTAGATTTGGTAAAGGATACATCTACACCAAGATATCTGTAAGTTTTAACGTAGCTAATGTTTTCACCCTGCAAATAGATGGGTGGGGGATGTCGTTTGCTTGTTAATATCTTTGTTTTAGAGGAAGATATTATGAGGCCTAGTCGATTACAAATTGCTTGAACTTCATTAAGAACGGAACTCATCTTTTTATGCCCTGTTGTATGGATCATGATGTCATCAGCATAGCTTATAGCTATATGTTTAGGTGAGGCAGGTAGAGCATTTAGGAGGGCATTAATCAGAATATTAAATAGCATGGGACTGAGAACTCCTCCCTGTGGTGTACCTAGGGACATTTCTTTAGACTCGCTTCTAAAGCCTTGGTAGAGGACAGAGGATACTCTGTTTGACAGGTATCCTATTATCCAGCAGAGTAGGCTACCACCAATATTCATTTTGGCTAGTTCATGTAGTATAACAGTTCTGTTCGCGATATCAAATGCAGATTTTAGATCAAGAAATGTGGTAAAACTAGTAGAGGTGTGTGAGGTGAGAAAGGTGGAGATACAATTCTGCACACTCTTACCTTTCATGAACCCATAGAGGGAGGGGAGAGTTGGTGTCTGATTCTATAGTACAGTCTGTTAAGTATCATTCTTTCAAAAATTTTACAAAGACAGCTAGTTAAGGAGATCGGTCTAAATGTATCAGGCTGTTGGGGCTTAGGGATAGGCACAATGAGACTATTGGTCCAGGAAGTAGGAAGAACTCCTCAATGTAACTGGTATTATACAGTGCCAACAAAGGATTATTAGGCACGTGCCTTAAAGTTCTGAGAATATCATAGGTTATACCAATGTTGTGGTTGGGAGACTGCTTTCCTGTCTGCACTGGACGTGCACATCTTACTCATGGGTATCTAGTGAAAAGGCGCTCAGTTCCACTCTGTGCAAATTGTCAGGTTCCAATTTCAGAGTGCTATATTCTGTTGGACTGTCCAGTCTATCAACGAGCTCGCAGTATTTACCTTCGACGTCATTACCACTCTAACACCCTTACTTTATCTTACCCTCCTTGTTGATTGATGGCCCCACCTTTGACACAGACTCCTCTTTACTTTTTGACAGCAACAGATTTATACACAACCTTTGATTATAGTACTTCCTTTAGCAGTCTTAAATGACCTTACAGCCTCTACCCTGCAGCGCTATATGACCTTGGTGATTTAGCGCTTAGTTTTAATTGTAAGAATTATGATCTTGTGCCCCAATCCTTGGACCAAATCTAAATGCCCCAATCTCCCCCTCTCTCTCTCTCTCCATTTGGTCTTATTATTGGGAAAATTACCCCCTTATGAACTTTATCTCCTAGACAGAGGACAAGTGGATTATCAGCCCATTCTAACTTCGACTTTAGTAGTGCTGTTGAGAAAAGGGAATTAGATTATTTTGAGCATGCTGGGTGGCCCTCCAGTGACATTGCATGATGACTGCGAATGTCCTGGGATGACAAGTATTACTGGAGATTGCTTGCAGCTCTGGGGGTGGTAGTCATTCATGTAGAACTAACATTTCTGATGGCCTAGCTGTCATTTCTGGAGGTGCCATCCTGGTGTGCCAGGTAGGTTAAAGGCAGTTTCCAGAGGACATCAGCACTTAGCTACCACACTGAGGTTGATAGTTGTTTTGGGTGGGTACATGGTTTATTTTCATTTGTCCTTGGAGCTGCCCCCTTTCTTTTATTAAAAATATAATGCTCAGTGAGACCAAATCAGTTTTCCAGACCTTTAGTAACTACAGCACCCTTAACAAACTCTGGCATAGCCTTGGGCCTTCCACAGAACCCAGAATTAATTTTGGGCAACCACTCGATGCCTGAACTTTATACCCATGTTCAACCTGACCCTTATGGTACCTGTGACCTGACCCCTCACTTTACCCTGACCATGAACCCAGCTTCCAGCTTTTTCCACAATGCGCTGATCCGATCAGTGCAAAAATTAATAGTGGCTGATGAATTTTGTCATCTTGGCATCCAGGGACAGACGGCGCATGGCTCTCCCAACCAAACAACAGACAACTGGTTCACCCATCACAAGGCTCACAGAGGGAAAATTCCTAGGAATCCACCTTGACAGTAGTCTTAAATTCCAAACACACATACAACAAATTTCCAAGAAAATCTCAAGGACAGTAGGTATATTATCTAAGATACGCTATTATGTGCCTCAACCAGCTCTCATTGCACTATATCATTCTCTTATCTACCCTTATCTCACCTATGGAATCTGTGCATGGGGCTCAACAACATTAAATCACCTTAGACCACTCATAACCCAGCAAAAGGCTGCAGTCAGGATGATAACAAATTCCCACTCTAGACAGCATACTCCACCTATATTCAGAACCTTAAAACTACTCACCATAAAAAATATTCATACCTATTCATGTGCCTTCTACATACATAAAACTCTACATGCTAATATTAACCCTGCGCTCAGAATTCTCCTCAACAACTTTAATAGGTCCCACGAACATGACACAAGACACAGATCACTATTTGACATACCCCGAGTCCATACTAACCAATGTAAAAATTCTATGCACATAAAGGGCCCCAAAATCTGGAATTCATTACCAGTAAATATCAAGTTAACCTTGTCCGAAAATCAATTCAAGACTCTTCTCAAAAGTCACCTACTCACCCTATACTAAATACTCATACTGTAACAAACTTCCAAACCCAATATTATTTTACTTAAGAAGATCTCATTTTGATATGTTCATCCTCCTTAACACTTGTTGCAATCTTATATCATCATATTGTCATTTAAAATCTTATAGTATCATCATTTTCTTAATTTGAAATAAAATATATACCTAGATGAAACTCTAAAAACTATTTCTAGTATTGTTATTATACTAGTATAGCATCAACATACTGTAATTTGAAATAAATTCTACAACTAGATTAAACTCAACCAATTTCTCTTGTATTGTCTTTAAATAGTATGTATAACCATTTAATAATTTAAATAATATAGAACTAGAATAAACTCAATCAATTTCTTTAGCATTAAGTACTTAGTGAATAAGTCTCTAGAATAAACTGCCCCTAATGCCATGGCATGCCAGTGGCTCTCCTTGCATTACAGTTTTATAATTGTATTATATTTGTAACTACCAATAACATTGTACACTTGTAACATGCATTGAAATAAAAATTATTATTATTATTATTATTATTATGATACGTATCATACCACACTCGTCAAGATTGCGCCATCTGAAAACTTCTTCTACAGAATATAAATTTCAGTTATGGGCAAAAATCTTCACTCTCACACTAAAGGTGCTTAATACATGATGGACAAGGAATTTTGTCTTCTACTCCTTAAGACATCTTTTTTCCTTACATTTAAAAAGCAGGATGTGCATCATCAAAGTGAAAGACACCAACTAGGCTGAGAAGCTATTGCACCTATATGCCATTGACAATACTATTCGGATATGCTGACACTCCTAACTCAACTTCTATTCCACAAACCAGTCTTCCACAGATTGTCTACCAATAATTTCTCAGCAGCTTTGAAATTACTGGCAACAGTGTTGGTCCAAGTTACAACTAACTGTTTTCCATTAAACCACTGTTGATGTATATGGGAGACTATCCTCGCATGAAAATGAATCAGAAACACAACTCACAAGGGTACCTCAAGGAGAGAGACTAAGCACCTCTCTGCAAGACTGTCAATCAAACACATTAATAAACTATCCTATGTAACACAAATGAACTTGCTTTCCCCACCCTCCTCACTGCAGCCCTACTTTTAAAGCAGATTTTATGACTAACACTGACCTTTTACATAAAATGGTTTATTTTGCACATCTAACCTTAAACTTCACCACCTCTGCCAAATTTACATGAATACTACTGCAGTGCTGTGTGCCATCACACACACCAATTGTGGAGGAGCTAGCCAACCCTGCTAGCACATGTGGAACTACTGATAGTTTACCACCCATACCTATGCATCCACTTGAATTTTGGGATAAGTATGTCACTCCTCCCAATACACACATCTCCAACAGTCAGACGGACGCTACACATGTAACCCCCCTGGAAGCTGGAGATGAGTCAGATGCACAGGACCCACCCACAATGAATGATGAGGTAGTCATGTCACAGGCACCAACAAAGAGCACTGATTTAACCAAAGTACATGTTAAGGTTATAGGTGTTACAGAAAGAACTAAGTCAGGTGAGCCCTCCTCTGGAGAGGCATTTGATTCGCCTAACCTTCCTCAAATTATAACAAACTTGCAGGAAAAAATTGAGCATCTTGAACAGATGCTGACAAGCTTAATAAATATATGTAGTCAAGATGATGCTCCTGAGTGTGTTGATGATGTCAAAAGTGCATCAACAATCTCGGTCCAATTTCAAGCTATTTGTGAGAAAGAAGCCAATGACTCTTGGCTTCAAAAGTTGCCTTGGAACTTGCTGCCAATTTGCCGGAAAATGCTTAGAAATAAAGGTTCTGAAGATAAGCATGTACAAACTATGCTATTTGCTCTTAAGTGTCTGCACACTGTAGGCAAAGCATAATACATGTAGCTTTACCATCTTATGAACAAGAGATTGTAATAACTCAATACAATGGATAGATTACAAATTTTTTCATGGAACATTGCTTCTATTAGGAAGCGGTTGCCTGACTTACATCATATTAGTGCAACCAAGAATATTGATGTCATCTGTTTGCAGGAATGTAGACTGAAAGAAGGAGTACCTCCACCAAAGCTGTCTGGATATGCAGCTTATAACTTAAGGTCAACCAACTGTTGTGTGATGTATGTCAGAAAGAACTTGCCACATTCACTCCTTACCCTGCAGAGTCGAGTAAACATGCAGTATCATGGTGTCAGAGTATATGCAGGCGACTTTTCCATAAACATCTTTAACCTTTATGCCCCAGCAAACCAGCTTCGACCTGATGCTTTACCAGATCGCATCAATAGTGAACCTACCCTCATACTTGGAGATTTTAATGCCAGACATAAGAATATTGGTGGGTCTATAACAAACACCAATGGAACTAAACTAGTCAAATTTCTAAATGAGCATGATAATGTTCGTATTGTAGGCACTATTGAGCCCACTCACATATATGGAGGCATACTAGATCTGTGCCTTGGATTTAATACGTCATATACGATGCATGACTCTGTTATAGTTGGTGATCTTCTATCTGATCACTTCCCAAGACTCACAACTGTCAATCTTGATCATATCTCAAGCAACCAAGGAGCTAAATACAGAAGGAGGAAACTTATTCTCAACCCAGAACACAGAGAAATTTTATTAACCACTTGGATCAATGGTATAAAGATTATGAGCCCACTGGCACACAAAAATTCAATGATGATCTAGTTATAGCTATTGAAACTGTACTCACAGATCAAGTGGGCAGGAAAAGACAACATAAACCTTCCACTAGAAATGACAATAAAAACCAATGTAAATATTATAATGACCCACAGCTACGCAATCTAACACATGCAGCTAGGAGGATTGGTAAAGCATACCGTGAGTGTAGAACCCCAGACCTTCTCAGAACATTCCAAGCTGCACTAACAAATGCAAGAAATAGAAAGCAAGAACTTAGGCAACAGGAATGGGAACAATTCGTTAATGGATTAAATAGGTCTACCCCTTTAAGTCTTGCATGGAAAGGTATAAATAAAATAACCAGGAAAAAGACTGGCAATGTTGCTCATCCTTTCCACTTGAAAAAGCAAATGACCTCATAAATGACTGGTCGAAAATCTCCAGGCATGAAAACCTGCCATCATATTAGAGAAAACTTAGAGAGTGCTTCTGAAGAAATGTTGAAACTGATTAATTTTATGAGCCAAAATATTGATGAGAGTGATTGCCTCTTCACAGAGTATGAATTAGATAACGCATTAACCAAAGGTCGATCAACTGCTCCTGGAGAGGATGGTATAACCTATGATATTCTCAGAACTTTAAGGCACGTGCCTAATAATCCTTTGTTGGCACTGTATAATACCAGTTACATTGAGGAGTTCTTCCTACTTCCTGGACCAATAGTCTCATTGTGCCTATCCCTAAGCCCCAACAGCCTGATACATTTAGACCAATCTCCTTAACTAGCTGTCTTTGTAAAGTTTTGAAAGAATGATACTTAACAGACTGTACTATAGAATCAGACACCAACTCTCCCCTCCCTCTATGGGTTCATGAAAAGTAAGAGTGTGCAGAATTGTATCTCCACCTTTCTCACCTCACACACCTCTACTAGTTTTACCACATTTCTTGATCTAAAATCTGCATTTGATATCGCGAACAGAACTGTTATACTACATGAACTAGCCAAAATGAATATTGGTGGTAGCCTACTCTGCTGGATAATAGGATACCTGTCAAACAGAGTATCCTCTGTCCTCTACCAAGGCTTTAGAAGCGAGTCTAAAGAAATGTCCTAGGTACACCACAGGAGGAGTTCTCAGTCCCATGCTATTTAATATTCTGATTAATGCCCTCCTAAATGCTCTACCTGCCTCACCTAAACATATAGCTATAAGCTATGCTGATGACATCATGATCCATACAACAGGGCATAAAAGATGAGTTCCGTTCTTAATGAAGTTCAAGCAATTTGTAATCGACTAGGCCTCATAATATCTTCCTCTAAAACAAAGATATTAACAAGCAAACGACATCCCCACCCATCTATTTGCAGGGTGAAAACATTAGTTACGTTAAAACTTACAGATATCTTGGTGTAGATGTACCCTTTACCAAATCTACTATACCACAACTAAATAAAAAATGCAAAGATAGACTAAATGCTCTTAAAGCTGTTGCTGGATACAACCCCAACTATGGTGCTAATGTGAGAATCGTGAGAATGATGTACATACCCTATATTAGGTCCTTAATTGATTATGCTGCTCCCATGTTGATATTAGCTCGAGAAAGTTCTCTCCGACCCTTGGAGTTAATGCAAAATGAAGCTCTCAGAATTATTCTTGGCTGTCCCAAATCTACAAAGGTTCTTAATATGAGGAAGGAGCTTGGTATTACTAGTATCAGTGATAGGATTGTTGAGATTAACACTGTACTTGGTATTAGATTGTTAAGAAATGAACCAGACACTGTCACAATGAATCTTACTAAATGTCTAGAAGTAAATACTCACAGATATAAATGGATTGTGAAAACATGCAATTACATTAAGTTTTACAACCTGCATGAATTGTATCACTGTAGGCAACAAGAGCATTTCACCCCTCCATGGAAGATGTGTTCATTTAATATCACATACCTGCAAGTCCCTCCCAAGAAGCTCATTGCTAGTAATCCCTTCCTTAAATCACTTGTTAAAGCAACTGCTCAAGAAGAAATTTATCGCCTAGCTGGTAGTAATAAGTTATCTCAAGTTATATACACTGATGGATCTAAACAGGAGTCTTCTGGCAGGGCTGCATCTGCTCTGGTTGCCACCTCCTAGTTAAGAACAATAATAATTTTTTGAACTAGGCATAAGAATTAACAACTGGGCGTCTACACTGCAAACTGAATTGTTTGCAATCCTTATGGCACTAAAGCTAACTTATGACACTGAGCTTGACTCTATCATCATTACTGATTCTATGTCATCATTGATGGCTCTTGACTCCTATAATGACTCTAACAGCATGCTCATTGGAGAAGCCAGGTATAGATACTGATGTTGTAGTGGCCAGGCTTAGGCTTGGCTACAAGTACTTCTGGCAGTTTGGGAGATACACAGATGATGATCAAACTAAATGCAAATTATGTGATCAGGCATATGGTCACTGTCTTGAACACTATGTGCTGAATTGTCCACTTATTGAGGAATATAGAGATAGACAGTATAATAACCTATGTGACATGTCAAGATATCTTATTAGTGAAGGTAGGATACCACTTATTCTAAGCAAATTTCCTAAATTTGCTTTTAACAGATAAGTAAACTGTAGATATAAATCCAAATTAATTTCCATGAACGTGCCTATCTGTGCTCATGATAATGCGAGCACAGATGGGCATGTTTGTGGAGCAACTTGCAATGTGAACAGACTGACTGATGTTGTAGTGGCCAGGCTTAGGCTTGGCTACAGGTACTTCTGACAGTTTGGGAGACACAGATGATGATCAAACTAAATGCAAATTATGTGATCAGGCATATGTCACTGTCTTGAACACTATGTGCTTAATTGTGCACTTATTGAGGAATATAGAGATAGACAATATAATAACCTATGTGACATGTCAAGATATCTTATTCATGAAATAAGATACCTGCTTGTAACAGATAATTGAAATGTAGATATAAACCCAAATGTACAATTGTTAACCCTTTGGGGCCTAGTGCCTAGGCCTTTTGTGTATCCATATGCTCTTGCGCTACCGTCCACAGGATGGATATGGGGTGCACAATAAACTAGCCACTTCGGTGGCAAAATCTAATCTGTGTGACCTGAGAAGGTTTATCATTTATTTTCAATTATAATAATTTACTAAAGCCACATTTATAAGTCTGTCATATTAAAAACTTACAAAGATATAATAAGTTTTACAAAAAAAAAAATTACAGGCTTTTCTTTCTTTTTTAAATCAGGGATTTACATATATCTGATGCCACCAGTTATTTTTCTTACTTTAACTGTAGTGGTCTCCATTGTTTTTCTAAGCATGACCCTTTCACTTTAATATAATTATTTAGTATTATAATCATGAAGTGCTAAACCCATAATGATCATACAGCACCTAGTGAATGGGAAGTACAATAATCAAGTTTAATTTAAAGAAGGGGAGTGTAACTACAATTCTTGTATCAAGAGCTTTATACTTTGAAGGAGATATTCCCATAGAATGGATATGCACCATTACACAGTATTTTGCAAGTTCAGTCATTTTATGCCTGTGTCCAACACCCTTTCTTCCTGAACGCCCAACAACCTTTCATATTCCCAGTAGCCTTGATCAAGGGATTGTAGGATGTTTTGGTTAATAGACCTTTCAGCCTAGAATTATTGCGAGGAAAAACTGTCATTTATAAATAACCAACATCCACACCTAACGTAACTTCACCTAATTGACCCAGCTAATATTTACTTCAACTTTGGGTTAGAACTCTTTCATTATTTTATTTTTAATACGAAAAAACTATCCATAACGCAGCAAAAATAGTCATTTCCTAGTGCAAATTGTTTGGAATTTGTCATAAAAACATTAATGGGTCGTTACAGCCAGCTTTGCAACTGCCAATCAACAGTATCTAGTCACCTGACGTGCCTGACAAATCACATTGAATTATTTTCAAATTCACACCTCATGCCCATTTATCTCATCAATTTGAACTGCTACCAACACTGGAGTAATCATTCTGAGTGTGATATTTGTGAATTTACTTTTTAAGACTGTATTATAAATGTATATTAGGTTACATTAGTTTATGATAGGCTTAGTTAAGTTAGGTTAAAATGACTTTAGGAGTTATTTGGGTATAAAATTGACCAATAGTATTCAGTTTTTTTTTTTTAATGGAGATAGGTTTATATTTCTTTTTCAATTTTGACTATGGTCGAAATTTGTCAGATAAAGGAACATGAGCAACTAATGCGACTGGTTTGCTCCCCATAAGCTCCAAACAATACAAAGAAACTCCACTGTATAACCAACCTAATACTGGAAATGTTAAATTATAAATTATTACTGAACCGACACCCGAAGCTAACCTAACATCCTAGCATAACTACTAAGCAGCATCTTGAATCTTGAATCTTCATACCTAACCTACATAAGGCTGACTTAGCCAAGAACTTAGGTTAACCTAACCTATCATAACCTAACTGGGATGAAACTTTTGCCCTCTCCAGAATACCTGGCCAAAATATCCTAAGCCGAATCAGGCTAAGGTAAATTCCTATACAAGTACCATCCGACTTACGACCTGCTCGACATCGACCACTCTACTTACAACCGTACGTCTGGCAGCATATACAGTAGTAAAATATTTAGTAAAAAAGTAACATATGATACTATGTAGGTACTTTATATAGCAAAGGTTTGACATTATGCCCTACCCAGTATGTTGGCAATTTTCTAAGGCTTGACCTTGCGTCCATTTGGACTTATGACCAGTTGGTCGGAATCAAGCTCGGTCGTAAGTCGGATGGTACTTGTACTGATATCTTCTGGCGAAACATCCATCCACCATTATATGGCCACTATCATAATTCATCTTCGCTCTTAACAGTGTGTGCCCGTCTCCATTCCCACTTGGGGCAACGCCTGTATCACGTCAGCAGAAGACCCCACATGACTCCGATCCCCACCCCACCACTGAGGAGACCCTAGCCAGTGGTTCCTCCATATCCACCATCAGGATACCATCATCTCCAACACCAGTGTGCCATCAGTGCCCACTGAGACAACAGGAATACAATGATAAAGTCATCCACTTACCCAGCAGTGCTCATCTCACCCTTGCCTACACCTACCATTATCGTGCCTCCTCACCTGTGCAGGGACACTATCTAACATTTCCCTAAAGTTGTACTAAACTATTACTTTTACAGTATTACAACATCTGAAAAAAAAATTTTTGTATTTATAAAATGCCAAAAAATTGTTGTATGCACAACTATCATATTATTTATATATATATATATATATATATATATATATATATATATACAGTGTACCGATATATTTTCATTCAGAAGCTGTTATGCCATTACCAACAATTTATCTCCTTAGAAAGTTAAAATAATAGTCCTTGAACCAAATAATTAAAAGATTTAAATAAATTAAAAGGTGAGTTTGGACCATTAACGGTACCACTGTATATATACTATATATATTAAATAGGTATTGTATTTAGTTTTTTGTATTGTATATATCGAATATTGTCTATACAAATAACTATATGTAGACTAGATATATGTATAAACATTATTTCCCAAAAGCCTGTTATTTGGCTCAGACCTTTGTGTCTATATTATATATATATATATTTTTTTTCAACAAGTCGGCTCTAGGCCAACATGAGGCCTGGTCACAGACCGGGCCGCGGGGGCGTTGACCCCTGGAATTCTCTCCAGGTAAACTCCAGGTATATATATATAGATAGATATATAAACACACCCACAATAATAGTAATATAATAATTATATTCTTCGGACCAAACATTGGGGACTGACCATCAAATTAAAAAATTCTTGCATCTATTGTAATTGGGTCTGCCAAGTACTATTGACCTCTATATCCCTTACTCGTCATGTTGATTACAATGGCTACACAAAACCTTTTAATAAACAGTTTGTATGCACAACAAATGTATATGAAAACTAGTATTGATTAATATTAACAATAAAATATATTATGTATAAAACCTAAAATAAATTGATGTGCCTTGATTGTGCTCTTGGTAAAATTTTAATAGCTGTTTAAGATTTGATATTTGAAAAGGACAGAATGCATACTGGGTGCTAAATTATTAATATGGTGAAATCAATAGTTCCTCAGATTTACAGTTAATATGGTTGTGAATATAGACCCAATCTGGGATTTTTTCAAACATTCCATGTTAAACATTTCCTTGTATTCTTGAGGATGATCCAGGCAAACTATTTGCACTGTAAGCAAATGGTTTGCCTGGATTGAGTGTCAGTTTAATTCAAATAATCTCCAAACAAAAAAATTGATCAAATCTAAGTTAATTACTGATGCATTCAAGTTTCATTTGACACTATTCATTTTCTTATGCATGACCCAACTTCAGTTTCAGAACACTTAGTGCATACATAATTTTGGGGTTAGATTACATATACAGTCAACCCTCCATTTCGTGTATCTCCATTTTCGGCGATTTCAGTTTTCGGGCACTTTTTCTTGGAAATATTACCTCTGTTTTCGGTGATTGGCTCCATTTTCGTTCACGGTACAGAACCTGTCCAGTGCCCAGCGCACATACAAAGCCCGTAAGCCCACCTCCCACACACATTCTCAGGCAGTGTAGCATTGTTTCTGGTTGAGTGAACATTATCCTGCGAGATCATACAAAACATTTCTTAACAATCCATTGTTTTTGGCCCTTGATTATGTGTGTGACTGCTAAATAAGCCACCATGGGCCCAAAGAAAGCTCCTAGTGCCAGTCCTTTGGTAAAGAAAGTGAGGAATACCATAGAATTAAAGAAAGAAATCGATGACGCCCTGACTTTCTTGGGTTATCCTGGTGGCTAACCCTCCGGGTTAAAAATCCAAAGAAAATCTTATCTTATCTAGCAAAGTGGAGTTAATAAAGGCTATAGCACCAGCCAGCGATAAAGTCTAGCACTAACAGTGTAGCAAGTAAGTTAAGCGATAGAAAAATGACGACACAAAACTTAAAACGTAATATTTCTTATTTATAAATTATATACATTGTTTGTGTGAATAGTAGTGGTGGCTTTCTGCTGCCGCCGACCACCACCACGGCTTATGGTCAGTGGCCTTTATACCCAACAACAACACTACCACCAGTCCTTACATTCGTAATGACATGTTTTATTCATTCTAGAATTTATATCATGTTTCTATGTTATTAATATTGTTTATTATGTCATATTAGATGAATTGTGATAGATAAATAAGCCGTAGAGCTGATATTAGTGTCAAATTGAAGCACTTTGTCCTCCCTACCAACAATAAACTTGCCTCCCTCTCTCCTCTCCATCTTCCATACACCAACAAGAGTCACCAATAAAAGTAAGTGTGATGTTAAATGTTCATTTATACATGTTATTAGTGCTTTATATTTATTTGTCATTCTTTTCTGTATGTAGTAAATCTATATTTAATCTCTAAAAAAATATTTTTTGTTAACCCTTAAACTGTCCACACGTAGATATACGTTCACTTGCGAAAGTGACCGAACGTATATCTATGTTTTATTTTACATTCGTTCAAACTTAGTGCAATAGGCCTGAGTCGCCTAGACATGAGAGAATGGGTCTGCGCCCTCAGTGTGCGCAGTATGAAAAAAATCGGGGACGCCAGGGTACCGCATGGTAGCCCCAGTTAGTTTCAGCTCCATCTTGGGTCAACATCATGGCACACCCCCGTGATTCACTCATGCCTCGTCGTATTAACACTACTATTCTCGGAAAGTGATAGAGAACGCGAGCTTAATGGATTTGACAGTGATATAGCCACTAATAATCAAGGAATTAGTGAAACTATTGATGACAACCCAGATGACCCTCAGCCCATCACCTCTGGGGTGGCCAGTGTGGACAGTGTGGCCATACCAGACCCTCAGCCCAGCACATCTGGTGTGGCCAGTGTGGCCACAGACCTTCAGCCCAGCACCTCTGGGGTTACTAGTGTTACTACCCAAAGGCAGCTCCACAAGAGGAAATTATCATTTACCATGTGTTATGACAGTGAAGGTGATATAAGTGACGATGATGAAATCGATTTTATGCCCATAGATGATTCGTCGAGTGACAGTGATTATCATTATTCCCCAGTGAAACGTACTTATGGGCGTCATTACCTACGTTCAGGCAGTGTGCCATATGCAGTCAGAGGCAAGGGTCATGGCAGTTCACGATCCAAAACCCCAGCCACTGATAGTGAAAGTGATAATGAAGGAGAGTATGCTGGGATGGAGGAAGAGGTGGTGGGTGGCATGGTGCCTGGACCTCGTGGCGCGGTGTGTGGACAGACAAAGGACCACGAGGCACCCTCTCAATCATGTGCTGGCCCCACTCCCATCCCTCCTGCTCCCCCACGTCCCATGCCACAGGTCCACCCTGCACCATCTGATCGTGAATGGAAGTGGACTGAACATACACCATTCGTGCCACATCCTTTCAAATTTGATGGCAGTGGAAGTGGCATCATGCCACACTGTCCCATCACAAATGAGTCTACAGAGTTAGACTATTTTCAACTATACTTTGATGAGCCAATAATGAACCTGATTGTTACTCAGACCAACCTGTACTACCAGTATACAATGGACCATGCAGATTTTTCAGAATCGTCACGGCTGCGCAGGTGGAAAGATACAACTGTGGCTGAAATGTATTTATTCCTTGGCACTGTCATGCTTATGCCAAACACATATAAGAACAATATAGCAAACTACTGGTCCACAGACCACTTCATTAGCACTCCAGTCTTCCGTGACCTCCTTCCCTGCAACAGATTCCTTCTGTTGCTGAGAATGTTGCACTTCTCAGATAGGAATACACCAAACCGAAATGACCTCCTCTACAAAATCCGGGAATTGTTTATGTATCTCAAGCAAAATTCAGTGCCTACTTTTATCCATTCAAGAACATTGTTGTTGGAGTCCTTGATTCTGTTCAAGGGACGACTGTCATTCAAACAATATATACCAAGCAAACGTAATCGCTTTGGTATAAAACTGTTATGTGTGACTGTGAGACTGGTCTTGTGTTGGATGTCATTATCTACACAGGTAAAAATACACTTGATGATACCAGGCGCATGTTGGGCATTTCTGGTGATGTTGTTCGCAAGATGATGCAGCCATACCTTGGCAAGGGCCATACATTGTTCACAGACAACTGGTACACAAGCCCTATGTTTGCTGATTTCCTACGTGTGAACAATACTGATATATGTGGAACAGTGAGAAGAAATAGAAAACACATGCCAAAGTTCACTGGAGGAAGTGTAGTGCAGGCATTTCATGCCAATGACATCATGGCACTGTCATGGCATGACAAAAGGGACGTGACATTGCTGTCAACCATCCACAGAAACGAGATGGTACAGACAGAATGAGCACGCTCAACAATCAACCTATTGAAAAGCCAGCTGTTGTCATCGACTATACAAACAATATGCGACTAGTCGACAAGTGTGACATGATGATAGGCTTTGTTGACTGTGTGCGTAGGAGTCGCAAGTGGTATATAAAAGTGTTTTTCCACCTTGTGGACATTGCAATGCTCAATGCCTTCAACATGTATGAAATAAAGACTGGGAAGCGACAACGATATGCAGAATTCACCCTAAATGTCATCAAGCAGATAGGGAGAAAGTATAGTACCACACCTATACCTGCCACTCCACGGCGACCTGTCACCCCACAACAGCGACCTGTCACTCCACAACAGCGACCTGTCACTCTACAACCAGAGGGGGAAGTGCCCAACCGAATTATCCCTAACTGTCACTGCCTGATACCATTACCATCTACTCCAAAGAAGAAGTACTCTCAGAAAAAGTGTGTTGTGTGTGCTTACAGTACACAGCGACCCCAAGTGCGAAAAGACACACGATTCATGTGTCAGCAATGTGGAGTGGTACTCTGTATGAATCCATGCTTCTTCGAGTATCATACAGTGGTGGACTTCTAGAAACATAAATAGGACCTGTAAATACCTTGTATATATATGTAAACAATAGTAAGTGATTGAACCAGGTGTACAAATGTATTTATCAGTATGAACATGTGTGTTTGTGACAGTATGATTACTAATTCAGTAACAAATATTTGTGTCTAAACAAGAATTGGCAATGAAATGAATAGATCTGCATCAAAACATTATTATCATAGGATGAAAACAACAGAAAATGGAAAAAAACGATAAATGTTTCTTGTTTCTGCAAGCGGCAGTGCTCCATGTTGCCGACACCACATCATTTAGCACCAACTTCACGGGCTTATATCTCGGTAAGTACTGGCACTAAAATGTTTTTTTTTTTAGCCTATCCTATTTATAAAAATGTGCTCTTCATTTTTAGAAATTTTTTTTTTTTTTTTTTTCAAAATATTCGGTCACTTCCGCGAGTGAACGTATATTTACGTGTGGACAGTTTAAGGGTTAATACTCCTGGGTGTTTGAAACGGATTAATTGAATTTACATTATTTCTTACGGGGAAAATAGCTTCAGTTTTCGTTGATTTCAGTTTTAGTCGATCCCTCTGGAATGGATTAAACACGAAAACCGAGGGTTGACTGTATCAATAAAATCGTACATTTAACCCAAGATAAGCAAATAAAAGAAATGAGTACAGTAGACCCTTATATTACACGGATTTATTTCGCAGGTTTTGGTTATTACTCTATTGAAAAATTGCAGCATATAATTTTATACAACACTTCATAAAATTAACATGGTTCAGTTTGCGGGAGAGGAAAAAATTTGGATGGATTCTGACTCCAACTTGGCAGTACCAAGCTTCGGAAATAAATTTAACATTGCAGGTGCCATCTGCTATGCTAGAAGTGCATGGAATGAAGTGCCTCAGTCAACATTAAATGCAGGATGGGAAAAGTTATGGCCTTCTGTAGTAAATTCTTTCACTGGTTTTCCCTTGCTTGAAAGTCAGGTGGAGGAAATTGTTCAGCTAGCAAGGAGATTACCAGATGATAGCTTTGAAGATATGAAGGAAGATATGAATGAGCTCTTTGATGATGATGAAGACAGGAGTCCAGAGGAAATGTTGCCAGAACTCAATGCACAGATACAAGGGAGCCAGATAACAAAAGAAACTGAAGAAAAAAAGTTAACACTGCAGCAGTTACATATACCTGGAGAGGGTTTTTGGGGGTCAAAGCCCCCCCCTTCCAAGTCTAAGACCAGGCTTCATGGTGGATCAGGGTTTGATCAACCAGGTTGTTACTGCTGGCTGCATGCAAACTTATGTAAAACCACAGCCTGGCTGGTCAGGTATTGACTTTAGGTGCCTGTCCAGTGCCTTCTTGAAGACAGCCAAGGGTCTGTTGATAATCCCTCTTATGTATGCTGGGAGGCAGTTGAACAGTCTTGGGCCCCTGATACTTATTGTGTTGTCTCTCAGTGTACTCGTGGCGCAGTTCCATGTTGCTGCTAAACTAGCAGACTTTTTCACTAATAAATCTAGAACCAGTGCTTTGAAACTGGATCTAGAGCAGCTGATGATGCGTTTCTGTCAGCTGTATAATGTACTGCAGGGTAAAAGAAGCCAGAGATCCATTACAGAATTTATACACACTCCAATACAACCATCAACTTTAGTATCAGAATTTCAACCATCCACTTCTGCCAACAACCATCCACCTCAGCCCAGTAGGGCCACACCATGCATCTCCACTCTCTTCACAATCACTGACCTGGTCACAGACTGGGCCGTGGGGGTGTTGACCCCCGAAACCCTCTCCAGGTATACACCACCAACCACAATTTAAGGTAAATAATAATATTTCTGTTGCATTTGTAGTCTTAAACAACAAAAACAACAATATCATTTTTATTTTTGTAAGATCTGGATGTCTAAAAAACAGTTGTTTGGCTTTTTAGGGGTTATAAGAACGTAACCCTATTTTCCGTATAATCTCTTCAGTTTGTATAACACAGATTTATCTAACACAGCATTTTCAGGAACATAACTACAGTGTAATATAGTGGACCCCTGAGTTTCATGATTAATCCGTTCCAGAGAGTCTACCGAAAGGTGAAATTCATGAATGGTGAAACCATTTTCCCCATAAGAAATAATGCAAATCCAATTAATCCGTTTCCGACACCCAAAAGTATTAACAAAAAATACATTTTTTAGAGTTTAAATATAGATTTACATACAGAAAACAATGATAAATAAATATAAAGCACTAATGAAATGGATAAATGAACATTTAAATCACTATTACATACCTTTATTGAAGACTCTTGTTGGGAGAGGGAGTGTGTTTGGAGACAGGACAAAATACTTGAATATGGAGCCAATATCAACTCTAATATGACATAATAAACAATATTAATAACATAGAAACATGATATATACTCTAGAATGAATAAAACATCATTACGAATGTCACGAGTGGTGGTGTGTTATTGTTGTTGGGTTTATAAGGGCTACTGACATAAGCATATAGTGGTGCTAGTCACACTGAAACACCACTATTCACACTAAAACAATGTATGTAATTTATAAATAAGAAATATTTACACTTTATAAATAAGAAATATTTACACTTTGGAGCAGCTGGCAGAGGGCAGTGTTGTTGTCAGTAGCCCTATATACCTCAAACAACAATGGAGGAGTTAAGTTTCGTGACGTCATTTTTCTATCTCTCAATCGCTTAACTTACTTGCTACACTTTATCGCTGGCTGGCACTATAGCCTTTATCGACTCCTGCTGCTTTAGTATCATACATATTGTAGAATCACTGAATTACTGAAGAAGGCATATTCTCCCCTCTCTCTTCCTCCTCCACTTTGGTACTTTGCTACGAGTTCTTTCTTGAATTCTATCGTGTTTCTCACCTTTACCAAAGGGCTGGCACTAGAAGCTTTCTTTGGTCCCATGGTGGCTTATTTAGTAGTTGCAAGCACAAAAAAGAATGAAATATTATGAAATGTATCTTATGAATGCGTCGGGTGATGGTCACTCACAGAGAAACAATGTCACACTGCCTCTGAATGGTGTGTGGGGTGCCTTTGTGTACATGCAGATGGTGGAGGCCACTTTCAGACGCGTTCCATACTACCGATGAATGGCGAGGCAAATCACGAAATGCGTGGCTATATTTTGACAAAAAGTTGCGGAAAGGCGAAATTCATGAACCGAGGCTCACAAAACAAGAGGGTCCACTGTATAAGGGTCTATTGTATATGTCTGGCAGCACAGTCTCTTGATGAAATTATCCCATCTTAAAAATAAACCCACATCTCAGACAGGCTGAATTACAGGCCTACATTGTAGCCTTTTGTATTGATTCACCATATACAGTAGGGCCCTAGTTATACGTCAGGTTAGATTCCAGGCTAGTGCCTTAAAGCAGACATCGCCGAAAAGCAGAAAGCCATTTTTTTTTCCACTTATAAATGCATATAAATGCCAGACAACAAGCTTACACTAACTTATATTAAGTTAGCAATAGCACTAGGCATTAAAAAACACAATAAAAAGTAAGATACACACAGAGTACACTTATTACTTACCTTAAAGTATTAACATTGAAGAGACTTAGGGCCTTGGATTGGATAATGGCTCGGCTTAAAGGCACATTGTGACTAGTCTGATCATCAATCCACACCATTAAAAGTTTCTCCATGTCAGCAATAAGGTTATCACATTTTATTATAACTTTAGTGTTCACTGGTGTAACACTTTTAATTTCCTGCAACACTTTCTCCTTATTGTTCACAATTGTACTAACTGTTTGACAAGCCAAAACAAGCTTACGTGCTATCTCAGTCATAGACATACCTTGTTCCTCAGTTTAATCATTTCTAACAGCACTTAAAGTAAGAGCTTACGACTCCTCTTTTATCACAACTAAGCTTAGACGCCACAGTCAATGAGCCAACTACAGTGGACCCCGGATTACGATATTAATCCATTCCAGAGGGCTTATCGTAAACCAAAATATAGTAATCTGAATCTATTTTCCCTATAAGAAATAATAAAAATAAAATTAATCCGTTCCAAACACCCAAAAGTATTAAAATAAATATTGTTTACATTAACTTACACAAAAGATTGATACATGTATATATAATTACCACAAATAAATACTACAACAGTATAATAACTTAACACTTACCTTTATTGAAGAGTTGTTGATGTGTGGAAGATGGAAGGAGGGGAGAGGAAGGAGTATGCTAGTGTTTGGAAGGGAACCCCTTCCATAACACTTCAGGTACCAAGTCCTTGCCTTCCTGCTACACTCCCTGCATGCCTGCTACACTCCCTGCATGCCTGCACACTCCTGCATGCCTGCACTCCTGCATCCTGCTACCTCCCTGCATGCCTGCTACACTCCCTGCATGCCTGCTCACTCCTGCATGCCTGCTACACTCCACTGCATGCCTGCTACACTCCCTGCATGCCTGCTACACTCCCATGCCTGCTACCTCCCGCATGCTGCACCTCCCTGCATGCCTGCTACCTCCCTGCATGCCTGCTACACTCCCTGCATGCCTGCTACACTCCCTGCATCCTGCTACACTCCCTGCATGCCTGCTACACTCCCTGCATGACTGCTACACTCCCTGCATGCCTGCTACACTCCCTGCATGCCTGCTACACTCCCTGTATCCTTGCTACACTCACTGCATCCTTGCTACACTCCCTGCATCCTTGCTACACTCCCTGCATCCCTCTACACTCCCTGCATCCCTGCTACACTTCCTGCCGTATTTCTGAGCCTCTTTCCACAGGGCTGGGCCAGGAGCTTTCTTTGGACCCATGGTGGCTTATTTAGCAGTTGCAGGCACTAAAAACAGTGGAAAATGACAAAATGTCATCGGTTTTGCTTGATTCTCTCTAGTTTTTGACAAATTTGGCATCACATTGAAAAAACATAAAAGATGTGAAAACTATATTGATCAGGTGAGGTTAACTTTAAAATGTGTGGGTGGCGCTCACTGCTGGTAAACAATAGCACTGACTGTGGATGCGCGTTGTGCGTTCCAGGGCATGTGGCGCGTCCAAGACAAATAGCGTATTCCGGGGATCATGTAAACTGAGCCAATATTTTTACGGAAAAATGTATCGCTAATCGTTTAGCGTAATCCGAGCATCGTAATCCGGGTCCCCTGTAGTTAACGAAAAGAGTAAACAAGAAGAATGAGATATGGAGTTCAGCAAGGTAAAAACACAAACTGAACAGGTAGTGAGTCCCTTTCGGTAGAAATAAATGCGTATTAATATGTCCACTTTTAGTTCATTCCACGTACGTTTGTAAGAGTTTGTGAAACTTTTTATCTCAAAATAATTTTTATTATAATAATAATTACCTCACAATACATATACTCTACATTGTGTACATGTTGTACAAGTTAGTACAGAATAAACAAAACACAACACTTCCATTCTCATGCAACACACTACTTTTGAGTTAATGATATTATTATTATTACAGTAGACCCCAGATACAAACGCTGAAATCGTACAATTATGTAAGTATAATATTGTAAGTCCTTCTGGAAGTGTATTTTTGGGTCTGAATAGACTAACCTCGTGACATTATTCCTTAAAGGAGTAAATTCGTTCGGTAATGGCACTTGAGCAGGCTTCTTGAATGAAGTTTTACGTTATCGGGGTCCACTGTATTATCATAATAAAAGAAGTGCTAAACCACAGTGTCATGAATAGCTATATATAGAGTGAAGACATAAGAAAGGAATATTTTCTCAGTTATCCTCAGTGTTTGACTAGAACGGTAATTCTTCCACACCTGAAATCGCTTTTACAAATCTCCATATTTACAAATACAAATACAATTTTTTTCTTTGTTCGTGTACATGGGTTTACATTACAATCAATAAATTGAGGTGCAAGGAGGAGCCTCTGGCATGCCTTGGCATTAGAGGCAGCTTAATCTAAGGCTTATGACTATGAACATAATATTGGAGTAATTGAGTGAGTTTGAATTGGTAGACGTTCAAATTATGATATGATGATAATACATTGTGTTTAGTAGGATGGAACATAATAGTAAAAATTAAATTATCTCAATGAAAATAACAAAGAGCATTTTTGAGAGAAATTTACAGTTTGAGTATTTAGTTTGGGTGATTAGGTGGAAATAATTGTATTATTCTGTGGGTGTATGTATCATGTTTATATGCTATATAACGTGTTTTTAAATTTTGAAGAATATATCATAGATGGATTAATGAAAATGTCTATATTAACGTAAAATAAGACATTTAATGTGCCCAAGAGTGATTATTATTAGTATTCGTAATGTTTTCCTCCACCCGGCAACCACACCTCAAAACATATAAACAGCATGTTTATATGCTTTGTAACGATGTTTCTTTATATTTTTGAAGAAAATATCATAGATGGATTAATGAAAATGTCTATATTGACGTAAAATAGGATATTTAATGTGCCCAAGAGTTATTATTACATAATAGAAGATGTGCTCACGGAAAAGAAACAAACCCAGTACCGGCGCCGTGTAGAAAGTTTGGTCATAATTTAAACTTGGTATGAACGGAATGCCGTAAGGCAAAAAACGCCAAAAAACGGGACCCTACTGTTTTTTAAAAAGCAGTGGTACCTCGGTTTTAGGGTCCCCTTTCGAACAATTATGTAATTATTATTGAAAGTGCTTTTGTAAGTGTATTTTGGGGGTCTGAAATGGACTAATCTAATTTACATTTGTCTTTATGGGAACAAATTTGTTTGGTAACAGCGCTCGGAACAGCATTTGGAATGAATTATCAACGAAAACCCGGGGATCACTGTACAGTAGTACCTGAGGTTCAATATTTTTGTTGAGAATGCTGTTCAAGTGCCTTCAAATTTTTCCCAAAGAAAATGTAAAATAACTAATCCTTTAACCCAAAAAATTTTCTAAAAGCATTTTAAAATAAAACATAAAAGGGCGATTTTGGGGACCATCAAACCTTTAAAGGTACCCTGTATATATAAACAAAGGGCCCTCTGTTTTCGTGCTTAATCCGTTCCTGAGGGATGCACAAAAACCGAAACACAGGAAAACTGGGAAAATTTTCACTATAAGAAATAATGGAAATTCAATTAATCCGTTCCAGAAACCCAAAGTTTGAAAAAAAAATTGGGGGCCTTAAAAATAGGTTCATGCACAAATGAATGAACTGAATTGACACTTACCTTTATTGAAGACTGATGTTGCTGGAATGGAAAGAGAGGGGGAGGAAGGGAGGGGAAAAGGCTATTGTTTGGATAGAGTCCCTTCCAAAGAGATTTAGGTACCAAGGGCCTTATCTGGGGTAAATCCCTGCATGCCTGCTACCCCCCTGTATCCTGCCCTCCCTGCATGTCTGCTTACACTCCCTGCATCATACTACACTCCTGCATACATGCTACACTCCCTGCATGCATGCTCCTTCCTCATACATGCTACACTTCCTGCATGCGCCCCACACTCCCTCCCTACATGCTACACTCCCTGCATGCATGCTACCTCCCCCTTCCCTGCTACACTCCTGCATGCATCTTACACTCCCTGCGCCCTGCTACACTCCCAACATGCATGCTACCTCCCCGCATACATGCTACACTCCCCCCCTTGCACACTCCCCGGGCCCTGCTACCTCTCTCCATAAAACTACCCCCTCCTGCATACATGCTACCCCCCTGCATGCATGCTACCTCCTTCCTTTCATGCTCCCTCCTGGATGCATGCTCCTCCCCGCAGCCTGCTCACTCCCTGCATGCCTGCTACACTCCCTGCCCTGTCTGC
>WNWK01027424.1:0-26309 GCA_009830355.1 Cherax destructor
TGATCTGCCACGACCCTTGCCTCTGACTGCATATGGCACACTGCCTGAACGTAGGTAATGACGCCCATAAGTAAGTTTCACTGGGGAATAATGATAATCACTGTCACTCGACGAATCGTCTCATAACACATGGAAAATGATAATTTCCTCTTGCGGAGCTGCCTTTGGGTAGTAACACTAGCAACCCCAGAGGTGCTGGGCTGAGGGTCTGTGGCCACACTGGCCACACCAGATGTGCTGGGCTGAGGGTCTGGTATGGCCACACTGTCCACACTGGCCACCCCAGAGGTGATGGGCTGAGGGTCATCTGGGTTGTCATCAATAGTTTCACTAATTCCTTGATTATTAGTGGCTATATCACTGTCAAATCCACTAAGCTCGCGTTCTCTATCACTTTCCGAGAATAGTAGAGTGCTAACTGCGAGGCGTGAGTGAATCACGGGGTGTGCCATGATGTTGACCCAAGATGGAGCTGAAACTAACTGGGGCTACCATGCGGTACCCTGGCGTCCCCGATTTTTTTCATACTGCGCACACTGAGGGCGAAGACCCATTCTCTCATGTCTAGGCGACTCAGGCCTATCGCGCTAAATTTGAACGAATGTAAAATAAAACGTAGATATACGTTCGGTCACTTTCGCGAGTGAACGTATATCTACGTGTGGACAGTTTAAGGGTTAATGGTGATACCGGAGAGGCAGGCAAAATATGCACTCAAAGATTATTATTTCAGTCCATTAGTACTTGAATTAGTAAATTATTCAAGAGGTAAATTTATAATGAAATATGTGTCACATTATGAACATTGTTCAGGGTGTATAATGAACACTTGTCATGAGTCAGGGTGTATAATGAATACTTGTCATGAGTGTCAGGGTGTATAATGAACACTTGACATGAGTGTCAGGGTGTATAATGAATACTTGTCATGAGAGTCAGGGTGTATAATGAATACTTGTCATGAGTCAGGGTGTATAATGAACACTTGTCATGAGTCAGGGTGTATAATGAACACTTGTCATGAGTGTCAGGGTGTATAATGAACACTTGTCATGAGAGTCAGGGTGTATAATGAACACTTGTCATGAGTGTCAGGGTGTATAATGAACACTTGTCATGAGCATCAGGGTCATGAAGGACCCTGAAAAAAAATGGAAAAAAATTGCAACCAAAAGTTGTCATTACATTCACAGGGAGAGCACTAAACACACATGGGTCAAGCAGCAGCTGCACAATAATGAGACAGCATGGAGAACAATATTTTATTGAGTGTTGTTGTGTAGAGCTTTACTACAGTAAAAGTATGTAAATTGGACCCCCATAAAACAGTCATCTGTTAAAACAGACAAAAAAAATCTCACAAGGCAAATGTTCAACATGTATGGTTAATGGGATATCTCATTAAAACAACTACAAAAAAGACCAAATTCACTATATCAAATGGCTATTCGGTCCGGTCGTGGATTCGATAAAATAGACCAACTGTGTTTAATGGCAAGTCTGTACAGTCAGAGGTTAGGATGACTGTACAGACTTGAAGCAAGGAGAGAGTGATCTAGTAGCAACTAGTGAAGAGGTGGGGCCAGGAGCTGTAACTCGAATCCTGCAACCACAATTAGATGAGTATACACACACAGTGCCACTGATGTGTATAGTATGCAAAGTCATGGAGAAGATTATCAGGAGTAGAGTGGTAGAGCACCTGGAACGGAACAAGATTATAAACGGCCACCAGCACGGATTCATGGAAGGCAAATCCTGTGTCACAAACCTTCTGGAGTTTTATGACAAGGTAACAGAAGAAAGACACGAGAGAGAGGGAAGGACTGATTGCATTTTCTTGGACTGCAAGAAGGCCTTCGACACAGTTCCTCACAAGAGATTAGTGCAGAAGCTAGAGGATCAGGCACGTATAACAGGAAGGGCACTGCAATGGATCAGAGAATACCTGACAGGGAGGCAACAATGAGTCATGGTATGTGATGAGGTATCACAACGGGCACCTGTGATGAGCGGGGTCCCATAGGGGTCAATCCTAGGACCAGTACTATTTTTAGTATATGTGAATGACATGATGGAAGGGATAGACTCAGAAGTGTCCCTGTTTGCAGATGATGTGAGGTTAATTAAATCAGATGAGGATCAGGCAGGACTACAGAGAGACCTGGACAGGCTGGACACATGGTCCAGCAACTGGCTACTCGAATTTAACCCCACCAAATGCAAAGTCATGAAGATCGGGGAAGGGCAAAGAAGACCACAGACAGAGTATAGGCTAGGTGGCCAAAGACTGCAAACCTCACTCAAGGAGAAAGATCTTGGGGTGAGTATAATACCAAGCACATCTCCAGAAGCACATATCAACCAGATAACTGCTGCAGCATATGGGCGCCTGGCAAACCTGAGAATAACGTTCCGATACCTTACCTTTGATATACTTTTGAAGAGTTTCGAGAGTTTATCTACTCTATGAGCCCGGCCATGGGCCAGGCTCGTCAGGCCCATACTGGAGTATGCAGCACCAGTTTGGAACCCACACCTGGTCAAGCACGTCAAGAAATTATAGAAAGTGCAAAGGTTTGCAACAAGGCTAGTTCCAGAGCTAAGGGGAATGTCCTACGAAGAAAGGTTAAGGGAAATCAGCTTGACGACACTGGAGGACAGGAGGGTTAGGGGAGATATGATAACAACATACAAAATACTGTGAGGAATAGATAGGGTAGACAGAGACAGGATGTTCCAGAGATGGGACACAGAAACAAGGGGTCACAACTGGAAGCTGAAGACTCAGATGAGTCAAAGGGATGTTAGGAAGTATTTCTTCAGTCACAGAGTTGTCAGGAAGTGGAATAGTCTGGCAAGTGAGGTAGTGGAGGTAGGAACCACACATAGCTTTAAGACGAGGTATGATCAACCTCATGGAGCAGGAAGAGAGAGGACCTAGTAGCGATCCGTGAAGAGGCAGGGCCAGGAGCTGAGTCTCAGCCCCTGCAACCACAAATAGGTGAGTACATACACACACATAGGAGTACAATAATTTCTGGCAATAAAATATTGTTCTTCACTGTATCTGTTATTATCTAGGTGCTCTATGACCCCTACATGTCCAGCGCTTCCCTGGGAATAAGAGAGAGAGAGAGAGAGAGAGAGCTGGTGTTGATTAGCAAAGCACAAGAAAGCCTGTGTTGTGAGTCTAGCAGGTGAACCCTGCTGGAGCCCTGGGTTGCACTGACCTGCTGGGTACGGCTGCTGGGGCGGGTATGGTCCTGGTGGGTACTGCCCCGGGGGCATCTCAGCCCCTGGGGGGATGTACGTATGCTGTGAACCAAAGTTAGCATCTTGCTGTACACCTGCACTCTGCTGCATCTGTACAGCTCCTCCTGCAGCAGCTGCCTGCCCTCCCCTGCCACCTATGAATGGCAGACCCTGAAACCTGTTCATCATGTCTCTGCAAGGAAAAAACAATGTTATTTACCCATACTTGCTGTAATATGATAACTGAAAACCTTGTGCAACACTTGGGTATCTTTATTGTGGAAACGTGAGGCCTGGTCACAGAACGGGCTGCGGGGGCGTTGACCCCCGAAACCCTCTCCACGTTACTCCAGCCAGTGGCTTCTTCAGTCCAGGACAGAGAAGAACAGTGGAAGATGAAGAGTTTGAGGTAATCAGTTCCACAGCCTGGAATCCACGTGTTCAGAGTATTAAGAATGATGAAAGTACAACATATACAGTGGACCCTCGGTTAACGAAAGGTCCCGTTAACGAAAGTTTCGGAAAACGTAAGCTTTTTTCGGAATCGGTTAGCTAAAAATTCCTCGTTTACCGAAAGGTATCAGACGTGTCCGCCTGCTCCGCGCAAGCGCAGGACACCAGTGAAGCGTTGTTTACCATTGAGAGAACATTACCTAGCGTGCTCTTTCAAAGATTCACAATATATTTGGTGTCTTTTTTGGTGGTTTAGTGATTGTCACTGTGAAATAAGTCAACATGGGTCCAAAGAAGCTTCCTAGTGGCACCCCAGTGGTAGCATTCATGGAGGGAGTGTAGCATTCATGGAGTGAGTGTAGCATTCATGCAGGGAGTGTAGGCATTCATGCAGGGAGTGTAGCATTCATGCAGGAGTGTAGCATTCATGCAGGGAGTGTAGCATTCATGCAGGAGTGTAGCATTCATGCAGAGAGTGTAGCATTCATGCAGAGAGTGTAGCATTCATGCAGGAGTGTAGCATTCATGCAGGGAGTGTAGCATTCATGCAGGAGTGTAGCATCAGCAGGAGTGTAGCATCATGCAGAGAGTGTAGCATTCATGCAGGAGTGTAACATTCATGCAGGGAGTGTAGCATTCATGCAGGGAGTGTAGCAGGCATGCAGGGAGTGTAGCAGGCATGCAGGGAGTGTAGCAGGCATGCAGGGAGTGTAGCAGGCATGCAGGGAGTGTAGCAGGCATGCAGGGAGTGTAGCAGGCATGCAGGGAGTGTAGCAGGCATGCAGGGGAGTGCTAGCAGGCATGCAGGGAGTGTATCATTCATGCATTAAAAGAAAAGAAAGGAAGTAACCCCAGAGAGGGACTTGTTACCTGAAGTCCTTTGGAGGGGATTTCCTTCCAACCATTAACACCCTGCCCCTGTCAGCAACTCTACCTTCCAGATGCTTGCAACTCTTCAATAAAGGTAAGTAAATGTTTTTTTTTTTTTTTGAGTGATTATTTTTTTGTGGAACGAATTAATTGTATTTACATTATTTCTTATGGGAAATAAGGTTTCAGATAATAAAGTTTCAGATTAAGTAATAGCTCCTGGACCGGATTAATTTCGTTAACCGAGGGTCCACTGTACGTGGAAAAGTGACTTATATACAGTGGACCCCCGGAGTTCGTAGGCGTCGGAGTTTGTAAAATTCGAAGTTCGTGACATTTTTTCGGAAAAAATATTGGTTCGGTGTTCGTTGATCCGCTCGAAGTTAGTAATTCGTCCCAGACACGTACGCATGGCCCGAGCTGGCCCGACACTCCATTGAGAGTCAGTGTGCCATTGTTTACCAGCGAGTGACCGCCACCCACGCATTCATACCATACATTTTGTCATTATTCCATTGTTTTTAGTGCTTGCAACTGCTAAATAAGCCACCTTGGGCCCCAAGAAAGCTCCTAGTGCCAGGCCTGTGGTAAAGAATGTCAGAAATACAGTAGAACTGAAAAAAGAGATCATTGCAAAATATGAAAGTGCAGTTCGTGTCGCTGAGCTGGCCAGGCAGTATGGCAAAGCCTATACAACCATCGCTTCCATTGTGGCCAAGGGAAAGGAAATCAAGGAAGCTGTTGTTGCAAAAGGTGCAAATATGATCACAAAACAGAGATCGCAAGTACTGGAAGATGTGGAAACTTTGTTGTTGGTGTGGATCAACAAGAAAGAATTAGCAGGAGATAGTGTTACGCAGGCGATAATATCTGAAAAAGCAAGGCAATTGCATGGTGATCTCATCAAGAAAATGCCTGAAACGAGTGCTGAAGTGAACAAATTTAAAGCCTGCAAAGGCTGGTTTGACAGATTTAAGAAGCATAGTGGCATACACAGTGTGATAAGGCATGGTGAGGCAGCCAGTTCAGAAAAATGTGCTGAAAAATATGTGCATGAATTCAAAAGCTATGTAGAGGCTGAAGAATTGAAACCCCAACAAGTGTTTAATTGTGACAAAACAGGCCTGTTTTGGAAGAAAATGCCAAACAGGACCTACATTACACAGAAGGAAAAGGCACTGCCAGGACACATGCCTATGAAAGACAGGCTAACTCTTATGTTGTGTAGTAATGCTAGTGGCGATTTCAAAGTGAAGCCTTTACTGGTGTATCACTCTGAAAATCACAGTGTGTTCAAGAAGTACAGTGTTGCCAAGGCTAATTTGTGTGTGATGTGGAAGGCTAACAGTAAGGCATGGGTCACCAGGGAAATTTTCCTTGATTGGTTCAATGAAGTGTTTGGCCCCAGTGTGAAGAAATACCCCCTGGAAAATAAATTGGATCTCAAGTGCCTCCTGGTAATGGACAATGCTCCTGGTCATCCTCGAGACTTGGAAAAGCAAATTGTGGAGGATTTTAAGTTCATCAAAGTGAAGTTCTTGCCCCCTAATACCACTCCTCTCCTCCAGCCCATGGACCAGCAGGTCATTTGTAACTTCAAAAAACTGTACACCAAAGCAATGTTTCAAAGGTGCTTTGACATAACCTCAGACACTGCTTTGACCCTAAGAGAGTTCTGGAAAGATCACTTCAATATTCTCAATTGCGTAAACCATATAGGGAAGGCTTGGGAGGAAGTGAGCACCAGGACTTTGAACTCTGCTTGGAGAAAATTGTGGCCAGACTGTGTCGAAGAGAGGGATTTTGAAGGGTTTAGGGCTGAGCCTCAGGGCCCTGAATTTGTGGTGGAAAAAATTGTGGCACTGGGGAAGTCCATGGGGTTGGAGGTTAATAGCGAGGATGTGGAAGAGTTGATGGAGGACCAAAATGAAGAGCTAACCACTGCAGATCTGCAAGAGCTTCATCTGCAACAGAAACAGACCACAGCTCAGGAAATTGATTCAGAGAAGGAGGAAGAGATATGGAGGATGTTGCCTTCTTCAAAGATTAAGGAGATGTGTGCCAAGTGGAGTGACTTGCAAAGATTTATGGAGCATTATCACCCTAACAAAGCTGTTGCAGGCCATGCTGGCAACATGTACAATGAGACTGTGGTGTCCCACTTCAGGGATGTTTTAAAGAAATGCCAGATACAGAGCTCCCTGGACAGTTATTTTGTCAGACAGGGGTCAAGTGACTCAACCTGGTCCTAGTGGCATTAAAAAACAAAGAAGGGAAGTAACCCCAGAAAAAGACTTGGTACCTGAAGTGTTAATGGAAGGGGATTCCCCTTCCAAACACTAGCAACTCCTCCGTCCTCTCCCCTCCTCCCGTCTTCCACACATCAACAACTCTTCAATAAAGGTAAGTGACATGTTATTACTGTTTATTTCTTATGTCTCATTGTTTTGTGTGTAATTTAATGTATATTTGTTGTACAAAAAGAATTTATTTTAATACTTTTGGGCATCTGGAACGGATTAATTTTATTTCCATTATTTCTTATGGGGAAAATAGATTCGGAGTTCGTAATATTCGGTGTTCGGAGCGCCCTCTGGAACGGATTAATTACGAACTCCGGGGGTCCACTGTTCTACAGATAGGCGAGTGTAGCAGTTGGAGGTGGCATCACCAGTGGACAAAACCCACTAGTGGAAGTAGGTCAGTCCTTTGCAGATGACACCCGAATCTGTATGACAGTGTCCACCGTTGAAGACACTGCAAGACTCCAAGCAGACATAAACCAAATCTTTAAATGGGCTGCAGAAAACAATATGAAGTTCAATGATGAAAAATTTCAATTACTCAGATACGGAAAACGTGAAGAAATTAAAATCTCATCGGAGTACAAAACTAATTCCAACCACACAATAGAGTGAAAAACTAATGTCAAAGACCTGGGAGTGATCATGTCAGAGGATCTCACCTTCAAGGACCATAACAATGTAGCAATTGCATCTGTTCGAAAAATGACAGGATGGATAATGAGAACCTTCAAAACCAGGGATGCAAAGCCCATGTTGACACTTTACAGCTCGCTTGTTCTATCTAGGCTGGAATATTGCTGCACACTAACTGCACCTTTCAAGGCGGGTGAAATTGCTGACCTTGAAAATGTGCAGAGAACCTTCACCGCACGCATAAGTGCGATAAACCACCTCAACTACTGGGAACGCTTGAAGTTCCTAAACCTGTACTCTCTAGAACGCAGGTGGGAGAGATACATTATTATATACACATGGAAAATTCTCGAGGGCTTAGTACCAAACTTGCACACAAAAATCACTCCCTACGAAAGCAAAAGACTCGGCAGGCGATGTAACATCCCCCCAATGAAGAGCAGGGGTGCCACTAGCACGTTGAGGGACAACACAATAAGTGTCAGGGGCCCAAGATTGTTCAACTGCCTCCCAGCATACATCAGGGGGATTACCAACAAGCCCATGGCTGTCTTCAAGCAGGCACTGGACAGGCACCTCAAGTCGGTACCTGATCAGCCGGGCTGTGGTTCGTATGTTGAACTGCGTGCGGCCAGCAGTAACAGCCTGGTTGATCAGGCTCTGGTCCAACAGGAGGCCTGGTCACAGACCGGGCCGCGGGGGCGTTGACCCCTGGAATTCTCTCCAGGTAGACTCCAGGTAGGCAAGTATTGAAGAATTACCTACATCAAGATGTTGCTGTGTCTGTAGGTAAATTTTCAACACTTGCCTAACTTATAGATCAGACCTACTTCCACTAGAGTATTTTTCCACTGGTGATGCCACCTAAAACTGCTCCACCTCATCTGTCAGCAGTATACAAGGCAAGATTAAGATACATGTGCAACAGTTGGGTCTTTATTGATGAAATGTTTCACCTACACAGTAGACTTCTTCAGTCAGATACAAAGGGAGCAGTATAAATGAAATAAAGATGATGTAATCAGTTCATCAACCTTGGAGAAAAAGTATTTGAAATTGTCAATCCCTCAGCATGGAGAAGAGTTCAGCTCCATGGTCTGGAATGATATGACGCTGAAGCATGAGAAAGAAGTCTTAAATACTGTCGAAGGTGAGGTGGAAGATCTGGAAGATGTTGTAGGGGATGGAATCCACTAGTGGAAGTAAGAAGGCAAGTCCATCTGGAATCCAACCCTTTCAGTCATAAACCACGGTACAGACGGGGATTGAACTCGCGGTGAGAGAGTCGTAAAACTCCTGACCGACATGTCATTACGATTTCTTGGGTCATTCTCACTCATAACTAGTAGACACGTGATGAAGAGTGGAAGATGTTCTCTGTACCAAGATACCGTTGTGCTGCAGTGTCTTGACAGGCTGAGCGACTGACCACCTCAAATGTTTTTTTTCTAAGGTTGATAGACTGATTATATCTTTATTTCACTATACGTGCTGCCTCTGTATTTGATTGAAGAAGTCTACTGTGTAGGCGAAACGTTTCATCAATAAAGATACCCAACTGTTGCTCATGTGTCTTAATTATCAACTTGTCGGTATTTTATACCGACAAGAAAGTATATAAGGCACTTCTCCACAAATATGTTGCAATTTTAACAAGACTGATGTGCTGAACACATCATCTCCAGGCTGAGGGACTGATCACCTCAAACTCCTCCTCAACTTCCACTGTTCTTCTCTTTTCTGGACTGAAGAAGTCACTGGCTGGCGAGATATTGGTTTTAAATAATTTATTAAAAATGTCATAATATAATAATAATAATAATAATAATAATAATAATAATAATAATAATAATAAGAACATAAGGAAGGAGCACTGCAGCAGGCCTACTGGCACATGTTAGTCAGGTCTAACTCACACCCACTTATCTATTTATCTAACCTGTTTTTAAAACTACACAACGTTTTAGCTTCTATGACGGTACTCGGGAGTTTGTTCCACTCATCCACAACTCTATTACCAAACCAATGCTTTTCTATATCCTTTCGAAATCTAAATTTTTCCAATTTGAAACCATTGCTGCGAGTCTTGTCTTGCTTAGATATTTACATTCCCTTTATTTATTCCTGTTTTCTATTTAATCACCTCAATTATATCCCCCCTAATTCTACGCCTTTCTAGAGAGTGCAGATTCAAGGCCCTCAGTCTATCCTCATAGGGAAGATTTCTGATACATGGGATCAACTTTGTCATCCTCCTTTATTCGTTTTAAGGTGCATTTATATCAATTCTGTAAATACAGTGACCAGAACTGTGCAGCATTTATATCCATTTTGTAATACAGTGACCAGAACTGTGCAGCACATCCAAATGAAGCCTAACCAATGATATATAAAATCTCCCAGTAAGCCAGCAGTGACCTACTTAAAATCCCCAAACCAGCAGTGACCTACTTAAAATCCCCAAGGCAGCAATGACCTACTTAAAATCCCCTAGCAAGCCAGCAGTGGCATACTTAAAATCCCCAAGCCAGCAGTGACCTTAAAATCCCCTAATAAGCCAGCAGAACTACTTAAATCCCCCAGTAAGCCAGCAGTGACCTACTTAAAATCCAATAATAAGCCAGCAGACCTACTTAAAATCCCCCAGTAAGCCAGCAGTGACCTACTTAAAATTCCCTAGTAAGCCAGCAATGACCTACTTAAAATCCCCAAGCCACCAGTGACCTTAAAATCCCCAAGCCAGCAGTGACCTACTTAAAATCCCCAAGCCAGCAGTGACCTACTTAAAATCCCCAAGCCAGCAGTGACTTACTTAAAATCCCCAATCCAGCAGTGACCTTAAAATCCCCTTGCAAGTCAGCAGTGACCTACTTAAAATCTCCTAGAAAGTCAGCAGTGACCTACTTAAAATCCCAAGCCAGTAGTGACCTTAAAATCCCCTAGTAAGCCAGCTGTGACCTTAAAATCCCCAAGCCAGCAGTGACCTAATTAAAATCCTCAAGCCAGCAGTGACTTACTTAAAATCCCCAAGCCAGTAATGACCTACTTAAAATTCCCTAGCAAGCCAGCAGTTACATAATTAAAAATCCCCAAGCCAGCAGTGACTTACTTAAAATCCCCTAATGAGCCAGCAGTGACTTCCTTAAAATCCCCTAATGAGCCAGTATTGACCTACTTAAAATCCCCTAATAAGCTAGCAGTGATCTACTTAAAATCCCATAGTAAGCCAGCAGTGACCTACTTAAAATCCCCTAGAAAGCCAGCAGTGACCTACTTAAAATCCCATAGTAAGCCAGCAGTGACCTTAAAATCCCCAAGTAAGCCAGCAGTGACCTTAAAATCTCCAAACCAGCAGTGACCTACTTAAAATCCCCAAACCAGCAGTGACTTATTTAAAATTCCCAAACCAGCAGTGACCTACTTAAAATCCCCTAGCAAGCCAGCAGTGACCTTAAAATTCCCAAGCCAGCAGTGACCTACTTAAAATCCCCTAGTAAGCCAGCAGTGACCTACTTAAAATTCCCTAGCAAGCCAGCAGTGATCTTAAAATCCCCAAGCTAGCAGTGCCCTACTTAAAATCCCCAAGTTAGCCAGCAGTGACCTACTTAAAATCCCAAAGTAAGCCAGCAGTGACCTATTTAAAATCCCCTAGTAAGCCAGCAGACACCTACTTGCGTTTTCCTCCCCGGCAGCAGCAGAAGTAGAGCAGAGCGCCGATAAGCAGGAGTCCCAGGACGCCACCTACTCCACCACCTGCTTTCTCACCCACGTCACTGCTTCCACCTGCTGGAGTTGTACCAACATTATACACGGCTCTATAATTATGAAGATAAATTATACTCAGCTCTATAATTCTAATGAGAAATTATACACGACTATAATTCTAATGAAAAATTATACACAACTATAATTCTAATGAGAAATTATAGAACACAGTATCTGTAAAAATGAAAATTATTATATACATTTTAAATGTAATTTTGAAAACGGTTATATTGTTTGTGAGAAATTATATATATAATTTTGCTGCCTCTCGACGCTGCGTGACCCGTACGGGTTTATTGCTTCAAGTGAACATCATCATAATATTAATAATAATAATTTTAATAATGATTTCTAACTTCTAGGTTGGGTTACCTAAAAAATAAGAGAAAAAACATTTACCATCATTCACTCAATCACTGTCTTGCCAGAAGTGTACTGACACTACAGTTCAGATGGCCTTCTGTACTGTAACATCCTCACCCATCCTTCAGAGTACAGGCACTGTACTTCCCACCTCCAGAACTGTAACATCCTCACCCAGCCTTCAGAGTACAGGCACTGTACTTCCCACCTCCAGAACTGTAACATCCTCACCCATCCTTCAGAGTACAAGCACAGTACTTCCCACCTCCAGAACTGTAACATCCCCAAACATCCTTCAGAGTACAGACACTGTACTTCCCACCTCCAGAACTGTAACATCCTCACCCATCCTTCAGAGTACAGGCACTGTACTTCCCACCTCCAGAACAGTAACATCCTCACCCATCCTTCAGAGTACAGGCACTGTACTTCCACCTCCAGAACAGTAACATCCTCACCCATCCTTCAGAGTACAGGCACTGTACTTCCCACCTCCAGAACAGTAACATCCTCACCCATCCTTCAGAGTACAGACACTGTACTTCCCACCTCCAGAACAGTAACATCCTCACCCATCCTTCAGAGTACAGGCACTGTACTTCCCACCTCCAGAACTGTAACATCCTCACCCATCCTTCAGAGTACAGGCACTGTACTTCCCACCTCCAGAACAGTAACATCCTCACCCATCCTTCAGAGTACAGGCACTGTACTTCCCACCTCCAGAACAGTAACATCCTCACCCATCCTTCAGAGTACAGGCACTGTACTTCCCACCTCCAGAACAGTAACATCCTCACCCATCCTTCAGAGTACAGACACTGTACTTCCCACCTCCAGAACAGTAACATCCTCACCCATCCTTCAGAGTACAGCACTGTACTTCCCACCTCCAGAACAGTAACATCCTCACCCATCCTTCAGAGTACAGGCACTGTACTTCCCACCTCCAGAACGTAACATCCTCACCCATCCTTCAGAGTACAGGCACTGTACTTCCCACCTCCAGAACAGTAACATCCTCACCCATCCTTCAGAGTACAGGCACTGTACTTCCCACCTCCAGAACTAGTAACATCCTCACTCATCCTTCAGAGTACAGGCACTGTACTTCCCACCTCCAGAACAGTAACATCCTCACCATCCTTCAGAGTACAGGCACTGTACTTCCCACCTCAGAACTGTAACATCCTCACTCATCCTTCAGAGTACAGGCACTGTCCACCTCAGAACAGTAACATCCTCACCATCCTTCAGAGTACAGACACTGTCCACCTCAGAACAGTAACATCCTCACCCATCCTTCAGAGTACAGGCACTGTACTTCCCACCTCCATAACAGTAACATCCTCACCCATCCTTCAGAGTACAGACACTGTACTTCCCACCTCCAGAACTGTAACATCCTCACCCATCCTTCAGAGTACAGGCACTGTACTTCCCACCTCAGAACAGTAACATCCTCACCCATCCTTCAGAGTACAGACACTGTACTTCCCACCTCCAGAACAGTAACATCCTCACCCATCCTTCAGAGTACAGGCACTGTACTTCCCACCTCCAGAACTGTAACATCCTCACCCATCCTTCAGAGTACAGGCACTGTACTTCCCCCCTCCAGAACAGTAACATCCTCACCCATCCTTCAGAGTACAGGCACTGTACTTCCCACCTCCAGAACAGTAACATCCTCACCCATCCTTCAGAGTACAGACACTGTACTTCCCACCTCCAGAACTGTAACATCCTCACCCATCCTTCAGAGTACAGGCACTGTACTTCCCACCTCCAGAACAGTAACATCCTCACCCATCCTTCAGAGTACAGCCACTGTAAATCCCACCTCCAGAACAGTAACATCCTCACCCATCCTTCAGAGTACAGGCACTGTACCGCCTCTTTGCAAACATTTAGGTTTAGAAATCAAATAAAAACGACAAAATTAGTTATATTAGTGGGTTCCTTTCAGAAGTGAATGCTATGTTTGGAGCATTTACAGAAACACATACGAGGTATATTTTGGACTGTGAGATCATTATAAAAACTAAAATGAGTATAGGTGAGACAGAATTAATAGGTCACAGGGAGGAGTCGGACTATGTGAAAAATTCTTTCTGTTGCTCACAACTGCTGAATTCATCGAGTGATACAGTAGAAGTTTTAGGTATTAAAGTTTAAAATAGGAATCTGGTAATTATCCTAGTAGATAAACCATCAGCAACATCTGAGGAACTCACAGATCACATAAGGAAGGTAGACAAGTGTCTTGAAAGGCTGGTAAATCCCACACCAAAAATATTATGGAGATTTCAATCCCCCAAATGTGAAAAGTTCGTATTGAATCAACAGATAACTGATCCCACTAGAAATGAAAATATAGTGGATTTAATATTCACAAACAACGAGGAACTAATCAGAGACATAATCACAAAAATAATATACTCTGACCACACACACTTTGCAAAAGCTTTCGACAAATGTGATCATTGTGTAATAGCGCACAAAATGCGTGATAAAGGAATAACAGAAAAAGTTGGTAGATGGATCTATAACTTCCTGACAAATAGAACACAAAGAGTAATAGTAAACAGAGTAAAGTCCGAGGCAGCTACAGTGAAAAGCTCTGTTCCACAAGGCACAGTACTCGCTCCCATTCTATTCCTCATCCTCATTTCTGACATAGACAGAGATGTAAGCCATAGCTCCGTGTCTTCCTTTGCGGATGACACCCGGATTGTCATGGCAGTGACTTCCATCGAAGTCACTCCAAGACTCCAAGCGGACATCAACCAAATCTTCAAATGGGCCACTCAAAACAATATGAAGTTCAACGAGGAGAAATTTAAATTACTCAGATATGGAAAACTTGAGGAAATTAAAAATGTATCAGGGTATACGACAAATTCTAACCATACAATAGAGCGAAAAAGTAATGTGAAGGACCTGGGAGTGATAATGTCAGAGGATCTCGCCTTCAAATACCACAACAATGTATCTACGACATCTGCTACGAAAATGATTGGATGGATAATGAGAACCTTCAAAATTAGGGACGCCAAGCCCATGATGATTCTCTTCAAATCGCTTGTTCTTTCTAGGCTGGAATACTGCTGTACACTAACGACCCCCTTCAAGGCTGGCGACATTGCTGACTTGGAGAGTGCACAAAGAACTTTTCACGGCACACATAAGTACGATAAGGCACCTAAATTACTGGGAACGGTTGAAGGTCCTTGATCTGTATTCCCTGGAACGCAGGCGAGAGAGATACATGATAATATACACTTGGAAGGTCCTGGAGGGATTGGTACCAAACCTGCACACGAAAATCACTCCCTATGAAAGCAAAAGACTCGGCAGGAGATGCAACATTCCCTCGATGAAAAGCAGGGGCGCCACGAGTACATTGAGAGACAACACAATAAGTGTCCAGGGGCCAAGACTGTTCAGCTGCCTCCCACCATACATAAGGGGGATTACCAATAGACCCCTGGCTGTCTTCAAGAAGGCACTGGACAGGCACCTAAAGTCAGTACCTGACCAACCGGGCTGTGGTTCGTACGTCAGTTTGCGTGCGGCCAGCAGTAACAACCTGGTTGATCAGACCCTGATCCACGAGGCCTGGTCTCAGAGCGAGCCGCGGGGGCGTTGACCCCCGAAACCCTCTCCAGGTAAACATCATAGAAATGCAGACGAGTATAAACCCGTGGTTAGGGAACTCCATCAATAACGTAAGAGACGGGATGTTCAGTAAGTTTAACTTCAACAACCATAGCATTGACCGGGACAAAATAAACCAAGAACTATCAGACATATCCTGGGAAAGTCATGAGCACTAAATCCTCACCAGTGCCTGGAGAAGCTGAACACAGAAGCATACAAAGGTCTGTATTAAATATGTAAACCTGAGTAAACTTAGAAGATCAGATATAGAAAGAGAGCGTAGGAGATGGTACAAAAAAGAAGAAGAAAGGGTTACCAAATTGCTTAGAAAGATGAATATGTCACAAGAAAGGAAAGATAATCTTAGCGACAATGTCTTATCAAACAGAAGAACCGCAAAGGAAATCTGTCCAGTTCCCTTTTGAAGACAACCAGAGATTTGTTGACAATTCCCCTGATGGACGGAGGTAGGGCGTTGAAGAGTCGGGGACTTCTGAGTCTCATCAAGTTCTCAACTGAAAAAGTCGCGTCCTTGCTGCTACAGCAGGTATTTCAGTGCTAACATCTGACTGTGTCACGCACTGCACTATTCTAATGCACTGAGAGATAGAGGGTTGGGGTATACAATATAACTACCCACTTACTCAAGACTTCTTCTATAACTACCTGCTCACGGCATGAAGTAGTATATGCAGGGTTGTTGTTAGTTTATGAAGTTCAATGATGAGAAATTTCAATTACTCAGATATGGAAAACGTGAAGAAATTAAAATCTCATCGGAGTACAAAACAAATTCCAACCACACAATAGAGCGAAAAACTAATGTCAAAGACCTGGGAGTGATCATGTCAGAGGACCTCACCTTCAAGGACCATAACACCGTAGCAATCGCATCTGCTAGAAAAATGACAGGATGGATAATGAGAACCTTCAAAACCAGGTCGCTTGTTCTATCTAGGCTGGAATATTGCTGCACACTAACTGCACCTTTTAAGGCAGGTGAAATTGCTGGCCTAGAAAATGTGCAGAGAACCTTCACGGCACGCATAACTGCGATAAACCACCTCAATTACTGGGAATGCTTGAAGTTCCTAAACCTGTACTCCCTAGAACGCAGGCGGGAGAGATACATTATTATATATAAGTGGAAAATTCTCGAGGGATTAGTACCAAACTTCCACACGAGAGTCACTCCATACGAAAGCAAAAGACTCGGCAGGCGATGTAACATCCCCCCAATGAAAAGCAGGTGTGCCACTAGCACGTTGAGAGAGAACACAATAAGTGTCAGGGGCCCAAGACTGTTCAACTGCCTCCCAGCATACATCAGGGGGATTACCAACAAACCCCTGGCTGTCTTCAAGCAGGCACTGGACAGGCACCTAAAGTCGGTACCTGACCAGCCAGGCTGTGGTTCGTACGTTGGACTGCGTGCGGCTAGCAGTAATAGCCTGGTTGATCAGGCTCTGATCCAACATGAGGCCTGGTCACAGACCGGGCCGCAGGGGCGTTGACCCCTGGAACTATCTCCAGGTACTCCAGGTTGTTGTTTCTTGTAGAAAACACAACCATCTTCATAGTCAGCTTTATATTTTGGTGAGAGATGCTAGTAACAGGTTGATATCTGCTGGTGGCAGTTTAATATCTGCTGGTAGCAGGTTGTTATCTGCTGGTGGCAGGTTGAACCTCAGTGTCAGAGGTCCTCGACTCGTCAACGCCCTCCTTCCATTCATAAGGGGCATTATCAACAAGTGTCTCACCGTCAACAAGGGAGAACTGGATACAAGTTCCTCGGTTCTTTCCCTGATGACCCGGACTGTGGCACGGACAATGGGCTGCGTGCGGCCAGCAGTAACAACCTGGTTGATGAAGCCTTAATCCACCAGAAGGACTGGCCTGGGAGCGGGCCACGGATTCATTGATACTTGGAAACATCATCCAGGTGTCCTACAAGTGTCCTACAGGTATGAGAGACTTCTAAGTGTGATGAGAAATCAATTTTTTTCATGTTTATATCTAGTATTAGAGAAGTGATAGTTTACAGTGACAGTTTACAGTGATAGTTTACAGTGTTAGTTTACAGTCTTAGTTTACAGTGATAATTTACAGTGTTTACAGTGTTAGTTTACAGTGATAATTTGCAGTGTTAGTTTACAGTGTTAGTTTACAATGATAGTTTACATTGTTAGTTTACAGTGTTAGTTTACAGTGTTAGTTTACAGTGATAGTTTACAGTGATAGTTTACAGTGTTAGTTTACAGTGATAGTTTACAGTGTTAGTTTACAGTGATAGTTTACAGTGATAGTTTACAGTGTTAGTTTACAGTGATAATTTGCAGTGTTTACAGTGTTAGTTTACAGTGATAATTTACAGTGTTTACAGTGTTAGTTTACAGTGATAATTTACAGTGTTTACAGTGTTAGTTTACAGTGATAATTTACAGTGTTTACAGTGTTAGTTTACAGTGATAATTTACAGTGTTAGTTTACAGTGTTAGTTTAGTGATAATTTACAGTGATAGTTTACAGTGTTAGTTTACAGTGATAGTTTACAGTGTTAGTTTACAGTGACAGTTTACAGACACGAGACAGTATACCTGCAGATCATGTGTCTTGTTAAGTTGTGATCGTGTTTCTCTCAACCTGTGGAAAACCTTCGTATTTACATGAGTAAATGTCACTTACCTTTGTGTGTGTAATCACCTAATTGTACTCACCTAATTGTGGTTGCAGGAGTCGAGACTCAGCTCCTGGCCCCGCCTCTTCACTGATCGCTACTGGGTCCTCTCTCTCCCTGCTCCATGAGCTTTATCATACCTTGTCTTAAAGCTATGTATGGTTCCTGCCTCCACTACGTCACTTTCTAGGCTATTCCACTTCCTGACTACTCTATGGCTGAAGAAATACTTCCTAACATCCCTTTGACTCATCTGAGTCTTCAACTTCCAATTGTGACCCATCTCTGGAACATCCTGTCTCTATCCACCTTGTCTATTCCACGCCGTATTTTGTATGTCGTTATCACGTCTCCCCTAACCCTCCTGTCCTCCAGTGTTGTCAAGCCGATTTCCCTTAACCTTTCTTCGTAGGACATTACCCTTAGCTCTGGAACTAACCTTGTCGCAAACCTTTCCACTTTCTCTAATTTCTTGACGTGCTTGACCAGGTGTGGGTTCCAAACTGGTGATGCATACTCTAGTATGGGCCTGACGTACACGGTGTACAGTGTCTTGAACGATTCCTTACTAAGGTATCGGAACGCTATTCTCAGGTTTACCAGGCGCCCATATGCTGCTGCAGTTATCTGGTTGATGTGTGCTTCGGGAGACGTGCTCGGTGTTATACTCACCCCAAGATCTTTCTTAATGAGCGAGGTTTGCAGTCTTTGGCCACCTAGCCTATACTCTGTCTGCAATCTTCTTTGCCCTTCCCCGATCTTCATGACTTTCCATTTGGCGGGGTTAAATTCGAGAAGCCAGTTGCTGGACCAGGTGTCCAGGATGTCAAGGTATCTTTGAAGTCCTGTGTGTGTGTGTGTGTGTTAGTTACCATTTTGTCCTAGGCACATGTCGATTAGACACTAGTCCTGTTGTATGTATGTATGTGTGTGTGTGTGTATGTGTAACGAAACACTTCGAAATGTTTCGGCCCCGCCGGGAATTGAACCCGGGCCCTCCGTGCGTAAAGCAAGAGCGCTAGCCACCATGCCATCGGTGTGTGTGTGTGTGTGTGTGTGTGTGTGTGTGTGTGTGTGTGTGTGTGTGTGTGTGTATGTGTGTGTGTGTGTGTGTGCTCACCTAGTTGTACTCACCTAGTTGTGGTTGCAGGGGTCGATTCACAGCTCCTGGCCCCGCCTCTTCACTGGCCGCTACCGGGTCACTCTCCCTGCGCCATAAGCTTTATCATACCTCTTCTTAAAGCTATGTATTGAACCTGCCTCCACTACATCGCTTCCCAAACTATTCCACTTCCCGACCACTCTGTGACTGAAGAAATACTTCCTAACATCTCTGTGATTCATCTGAGTCTTCAACTTCCAACTGTGTCCCCTTGTTGCTGTGTCCCATCTCTGGAACATTCTGTCTTTGTCCACCTTGTCTATTCCTCTCAGTATCTTATATGTCGTTATCATGTCCCCCCTATCTCTCCTGTCCTCCAGTGTCGTCAGGTCGATTTCCCTTAACCTTTCTTCGTAGGACATTACCCTGAGCTCTGGAATTAACCTTGTCGCAAACCTTTCCACTTTCTCTCATTTCTTGACGTGCTTGACCAGGTGTGGGTTCCAAACTGGTGCTGCATACTCCAGTATGGGCCTAACGTACACAGTGTAAAGGGTCCTGAACGATTCTTTATTAAGATATCGAAATGCTGTTCTTAGGTTAGCTAGGCGCCCATATGCTGCAGCAGTTATTTGGTTGATGTGCGCCTCAGGAGATGTGCCTGGTGTTATACTCACCCCAAGATCTTTTTCCTTGATTGAGGTTTGTAGTCTCTGGCCCCCTAGACTGTACACCGTCTGCGGTCTTCTTTGTCCTTCCCCAATCTTCATGACTTTGCACTTGGTGGGGTTGAACTCCAGGAGCCAATTGCTGGACCAGGCTTGCAGCCTGTCCAGATCCCTTGTAGTTCTGCCTGATCCTCGTCCGATTGAATTCTTCTCATCAACTTCACATCATCTGCAAACAGGGACACTTCGGAGTCTATTCCTCCCGTCATGTCGTTCACACGTATAGCTGGGTCCTGGAGTTTACCTGGAGAGAATTCCAGGGGTCAACGCCCCCGCGGCCCGGTCTGTGACCAGGCCTCATGTTGAACCAGAGCCTGATCAACCAGGCTGTTACTGCTGGCCACACGCAGTCCAACGTACGAACCACAGCCTGGCTGGTCAGGTACCGACTTTAGGTGCATGTCCAGTGCCTGCTTGAAGACAGCCAGGGGTTTGTTGGTAATCCCCCTTATGTATGCTGGGAGGCAGTTGAACAATCTTGGCCCCCTGACACTGTGTTGTCCCTCAACGTGCTAGTGGCACCCCTGCTTTTCATTGGGGGGATGTTACATCGCCTGCCGAGTCTTTTGCTTTCGTAGGGAGTGATTTTCGTGTGCAAGTTTGGTACAAATACCAGAAACAGCACCGGTCCTAGGACTGACCCCTGTGGAACCCCACTCGTCACGGGCGCCCACTCTGACACCTCGCCACATTCCATGACTCGCTGCTGTCTTCCTGACAGGTATTCCCTGATCCATTGTAGTGCCTTCCCTGTTATCCCTGCCTGGTCCTCCAGCTTCTGCACTAATCTCTTGTGTGGAACTGTGTCAAACGCATTCTTACAGTCCAAGAATATGCAATCTACCCACCCCTCTCTCTCTTGTCTTACTGCTGTCACCCTGTCGTAGAACTCCAGTAGGTTTGTGACACAGGATTTCCCGTCCCTGAAACCGTGTTGGCCATCGTTGATAAGATCATTCCTTTCTAGGTGCTCCACCACTCTTCTCCTGATTATCTTCTCCATGACCTTGCATACTATACATGTCAGTGACACTGGTCTGTAGTTTAGTGCTACGTTCCTGTCTCTTTTTTTAAAAATTGGAACTACATTTGCTGTCTTCCATACCTCAGGTAGTTGCCCTGTTTCGATAGACGTGTTGAAGATTGTTGTTAAGGGTACACACAGCTCCTCTGCTCCCTCTCACATGACCCACGGTGATATGTTATCCGGCCCCATCGCCTTTGAGGTATCTAGCTCGTTTAGTAGCCTCTTCACTTCCTCCTCAGTTGTGTGTATTGTGTCCAGCACCTGATTGTGTACCCTACCTCTCCTCCTTTCTGGAGGCCCTTCTATCTCCTCTGTGAACACCTCTTTGAATCTCATGTTGAGCTCCTCACACACTTCACGGTCATTTCTTGTGACCTCCCCTCCTTCCTTCCTCAGCCTGATCACCTGGTCCTTGACTGTTGTTCTCCTGATGTGGCTGTACAACAGCTTTGGGTCAGATTTAGCTTTCGCTGCTATGTCATTTTCGTACTGTCTTTGGGCCTCAATTCTTACCTGTGCATAATCATTTCTGGCTCTACGACTGCTCTCCTTATTCTCCTGGGTCCTTTGCCTTCTGTACCTCTTCCATTCCCTGGCACACTTGGTTTTGGCTTCCCTGCACCTTCGGGTGAACCATGGGCTCATCCTGGGTTTCTTGCTTCTCCTGTTACCCTTGGGTATAAACCTTTCCTCAGCTTCCTTGCAAATTGTTGTCATATATTCCATTACTCGTCTACTGACTTCCCTGTCAGCTCTCTGTCCCACTGAACTCCGTGCAGAAAGTTCTTCATGCCCAAGTAGTCACCTTTCTTGTAGTTTGGCTTCATTCGTGCAGCCCTTCCTGCTTCCCCCTCCACTTGTAACTCTACTATGTATTCGAAGTGTGTGCGTGTGCGTGTGCGTGTGTGCGTGTGTGTGTGTGTGTGTGTGTGTGTGTGTGTGTATACACACCACTGAGGAAACCTAGATCAGATATAGCAAGAGAGTTTTATGTGGTGGTACAAAAAAGTAGAGTTACCGAATTGGTTAAAAACATGAATTTGTCACTTTGAAGAGACATGTACAACAGTTGGGTATCATTATTGTTGACCGAATGTTTGGCCTACATAGTAGGCTTCTTTATTCAAATAGAGACAACAAGCATGGTAGCTATAGATTTAGTTAGGTCTAAGGGAGGGGTTCCCAATCACATGTAGCATTTTGCCTAGAAGGGGAGTGGACAATGAATGGATGTCTATGGCAATTGTTGTAAATTGCTGGCTAGACAGGTACTGTAAGGAACTTGCAATCCATTCATTGATAACTGGGACAATTTCTATGGCAAACATGATATACAGTATATGATAAATTAGACACATGTGCAACACTTGGGTATCTTTAATGAGGAAACGTTTCGCCACACAGTGGCTTCATCAGTCCAATACAAAGAAGGAAGTTGTAAGGAGAGGAGTTTGAGGTAATCAGTCCCTCAGCCTGGAGTCGATGTGTTCAGTACTCCCTAGAACGCAGGCGGGAGAGATACATTATTATATACACTTGGAAAATCCTAGAGGGTTTAGTACCAAACTTGCACACGAGTGTCACTCCCTACAAAAGCAAAAGACTCGGCAGACGATGTAACATCCCCTCAATGAAAAGCAGGGGTGCCACTAGCACGTTGAGAGACAACACAATAAGTGTCAGGGGCCCAAGACTGTTCAACTGCCTCCCAGCATACATAAGGGGGGTTACCAATAGACCCCTGGCTGTCTTCAAGCAGGCACTGGACAGGCACCTAAAGTCAGTACCTGACCAGACGGGTTGTGGTTTGTACGGCCAGCAGTAACAGCCTGGTTGATCAGGCTCTGATTCACCATGAGGCCTGGTCACAGACCGGGCCGCGGGGGCGTTGACCCCTGGAACTCTCTCCAGGTAAACTCTCCAGTCCATCAATCTTGACCCAGCCTCCTCCTGCTTCGCCTCACCTGACTACAGTATATAAACAACTTCTATTGCCCTATGCGGTACTTTCTACAAGATTGATGGACTGAACACATCGACTCCAGGCCGAGGGACTTGTTACCTCAAACTCCTCCTCTTCTTACAACTCTCTGCTTTGTATTGGACTGATGAAGCCACTGTGTGGAGAAACGTTTCTTCAATAAAGATTCCCAAATGTTGCTTAAGTGTCTTATATCCAACCATGATACCTATCTACAAAGCAGGTGACAGGTTCTTAGCTTCGAACTACAGACCAATAAACCTAACCTCCATAGTGGGAAAATTGATGGAATCAATAATTGCCACATCGAAAGACAAATTGATTAATGACTCTAAGCAAGGTTTTACGAAGGGGCGTTCCTGCCTTACGAATTTACTAATTTTTTTCATCAAGATATTTGAGGAGGTGGATCATGGTAAAGAATATGATACTGTGTATATGGACTTCAGTAAGGCTTTTGTCCGAGTCCCACATCGGAGACTATTGAGGAAAGTCGAGGCACATGGAATAGGGGAATTTTTTTCCTGGATAGAGGCGTGGCTGACAGATAGTTTAATATATTTATTATGCACCCCATACCCATCCTGTGGGCGGTAGTCAAAAGATTTACAGAGGTACATAATGGGTCCAGGGACTGGGCCCCAAAGTTTTGATAGCTGAGCAAGTTACAAAGGTAATGAACTCACAAGTTACAAAGGTAATGAACTCACAAGTTACAAAGGTAATGAATCATGTAAGTAAATTTACTTACTTACATTTATACATGGTTGCAATCATGAACAAATTATTATGACAGATAGACAACAAAGTTTGCACAAATTGAGAGAAATCAAAGTAGGGGGCATGTCACAAGCGGTGTTCCACAGGGGTCAGTGTTAGGCCTCTTGTTGCTTACAATTTACATAAACGATATTGATGAGGGTATAAATAGCGACATAAACAAGTTTGCCGATGACATCAAAGTAGGCCGTCGAGTTCATTCTGACGAGTACACTAGAGTGCTCCAGGAAGATCTGAATAGACTGGCAGACAAATGCAAAGTTCTAAGAATTGGAGAGGTAAATAACCATGATACTTATAAACTAAATAATGTAGATCTTAATATCTCTGATTGTGAAAAAGAATTGGGAGTTCTGGTTAGCAGTACTAAGATAACATAAAAACATAAGAAAGAAGGAACACTGCAGCAGGCCTACTGGCCCATGCGAGGCAGGTCCAAGTCTCGTACCGGCTTAAGAGAATGCCCTAACCCAGTCAAATCAGGTCACATTCACTTAAGAAAGGAGCACGGCATCTGACCTAGTAGCACAAGCTAGTCAGGTCCAACTCACACCCATCCGCACCCACTCATGTATTTATCTAACCTATTTTTAAAACTACACAACGTTTTAGCCTCTATAACTGTACTCGGGAGTTTGTTCCACTCATCCACAACTCTATTACCAAACCAGTGCTTTCCTATATCCTTCCTGAATCTGAATTTATCCAACTTAAAGCCATTGCTGCGAGTCCTGTCAATACTAGATATTTTTAGCACGCTATTTACATCCCCTTTATTTATTCCTGTTTTCCATTTATACACCTCAATCATATCCCCCTTAATTCTACGCCTTTCTAGAGAGTGCAGATTCAGGGAACTCAGTCTATCCTCATAGGGAAGATTTCTGATACATGGAATCAACTTTGTCATCCTCCTTTGTACGTTTTCCAGAGCATTTATAACCATTCTGTAATACGGTGACCAAAACTATGCAGCATAATCTAGATGAGGCCTAACCAAAGATATATAGAGTTGAAGAACAACCTGAGGACTTCTATTATTTATACTTCTTGATATGAAGCCAAGGATTCTGTTCACTTTATTGCGAACACTTATGCACTGTTGTCTTGGTTTTAGATTACTGCTAACCAGAACTCCCAAATCCTTTTCGCAATCAGTAATATTAAGATCTACATTATTTAGTTTATATGTGGCATGGTTATTGTCCTGTCCAATGTTTAGAACTTTGCATTTGTCTGTATTAAACTGCATCTGCCACTTCTCCGACCACTGCATCAGTCTATTCAAATCTTGGAAATAAATGGTATAAAATACCGACACACTGGAAAGATAAACACATAAGCAGTATAATGTGATCCTTTATTGACAACGTTTCGCCCACGCAGTGGGCTTTATCGAGTCACAAACAGATCTACTTGGATAAAAGAAACAAGGGTATTTATAGGATTTAGTCAGGTGGAGAATGCTGGGTCAGGTGGAGAAAGCTGCATGTGACAGTCTTCAAAGTAGGGTGATAGTTTAAAACCTCGGGTAACTTAAAGGACGTGCAGTGTTCCATTCTTGAGTTCTATGTGGGATAGCGATGAAGAAGTTTCTTGGCAAGGGGTTCAGCTATGTTGTAGAAGCCGTTGTTCTGGTTGAAGTTGTTGGATATACAGATAAGTGATGATTCCAGGATTCTTCGGTATTGAGAGTTGTCTTCTCTGGCGATGAGTCTTGCATTTCTGTAGTTGATTAAATGGTTGTATGAATTTCGGTGTTGAACACAGGCATTTCTTGGGTCGTCAGATCTGCCTGCGTACTGGTGTTCTGAAATACGTGTTTGGAGGTCTCTGGATGTTTCGCCGATGTATAATTTGCTGCATTCATTACAAGGAATTGTGTATACCCCTGCAGTGGATTGAAGCTTGTCCTGTCTGTTACTGGTAATGTCCTTGATAGTTGTGGATGTGGAGGTAGATACTCGGAATGAGGTATTGGAAAAAATGTTGGAAACGTGTTTGGTAATGGAGTTGGTGGGGAGGACTATGTATCGTTTCTCGGCAGTGTCTTCTCTGGGTGTGTTGAAGATGTTTAATGCCCGTCGTCTGCAGTCTCTAATGAAGTGATGAGGATAATGAAGTTTAGAAAAAACTTGCTCAATAAGGGAGCCAGTAGGCTTGCTGCAGTGCTCTTTTTTTATGTTCTAATCAGTCCACCAACCTTGGAGAAATAGTCTATGAGGTGGTTAGTAGCTCATCCTGGAGAAGTATTCAGCTCCACAGTCTGGAACAATGTGAAGCTCAAGCATAAGAATGGAGTCTTAAATGCTGTCGAAGGTGAGGTGGACTCAATGACATAGCAAGAGGCGGGGACCACTAGTAGCAGCACTGCAGCGAGCCTACTGGTCCATGCTAAGCACGTCCCTCTAGACTGTAACCCAGCCCACTAGTGGTTAAGCAATGAAGCTGTGGAAGATGTCCTTTGTACCACCAAGAGAAAACTGTACAAGAGAGAGAGATACATGGTAATATACACTTGGAAAATCCTAGAGGGATTGGTACCAAACTTACATACGAAAATCACTCCCTCTAAAAGCAAAAGACTCGGCAGGAGATGCTACATTTCCCCAGTGAAAAGCAGGGGTGCCACGAGTACACTGAGAGACAACACAATAAGTGTCCGGGGCCCAAGACTGTTCAACTGCCTCCCAGCAGACATAAGGG
>WNWK01027425.1:0-26307 GCA_009830355.1 Cherax destructor
CCTTCCTTCCTTCATCTCTTCTTTCCTTCCTTTCATCTCTTCTTTCCTTCCTTCCTTCCTCTCATCTCTTTCTTTCCTTCCTTCCTTCCTTCCTCTTATCTCTTCTTTCCTTCCTTCCTTCCTTTCATCTCTGCTTTCCTTCCTTCCTTCCTTCCTCCCCCTTTCCTTCTTCTTCCTTCCTTCCTTCCTTCCTCTCATCTCTTCTTTCCTTCCTTCCTTCCTTCCTCTCATCTCTTCCTTCCTTCCTTACTTTCTTTCTTTCTTTCTTCCTTCTGGTATCCTGAGCATTGCTTTCGGTCACAAACTCCTCAAAACCATGAAATTCATCTTCAGACACACTTCCATCTGTGTTAGAGCGATCACTGGGGAAGAGAAGAGTCCAGATTCGCCTGGGAGTCAGTATTTCTTACCCTAGGCATACTAAACATGACTACTGAAAGGCTTTACAATGCACCACTGGCTGCCCGATTATTTTTATACTGTGCACACTGACCACAGGACCCTTCTCCACATGTGGGCCACCAGCTTCTCCCACTTGATTGAGGTGCTGAATTTAGGTATAGATAAGTCTGAAACAGTGGTTCTGACCTATATATACACGAAACCATTCAAGGGTTAATCTGTTCTGAGGATCATAAAACTGAAATCAACGAAACTGAAACCATTTCCCCATAGAAATACTGAAAATTCACATTAATGCCGTTCCAGAAACCGTAAATAATTGAAAAAAATTGGGGTTAAAGATAGTTCTGAGATGCACAAATGAATAACTCAATGTAGATACTTACCTTTTATGAAGACTGATGTTGCTGGATGGAAGAGAGGGAGGAGGGGAAGGAAAAGAGGCTATTGTTTGAGCGGGATCCTTCCAAAGAAATTTAGTCCACTCCCGCCATGCCTGCCAACTCCCGCATGCCTGCACACTCACCATGCCTGCCACACCCACATGCCTGCCACTCCCGCATGCCTGCCACACTCCGACGATGCCGCACTCCCGCATGCCGTGCCAACCGCATGCCTGCCACACCCGCATGCCTGCCATTCGCATGCCTGAACCCCCGCATGCCTGCCACACTCCCGCATGCCTGCCACACTCCCCGCATGCCTGTCACACTCCCCGCATGCCTGCCACACTCCCCGCATGCCTGCCACACTCCCAAATTTCATCGTGTTTCTCACTTTCTTTACCAAAAGACTGGCACTAGGAGCTTTCTTTGTGCCTGTGGTAGCTTATTTAGTAATCACACACAATCAAGGGCCTAAAACAATGAATTGTTAATAAATGTTTTGTATGAACTCCTGGGATGATGTTCACTCAAGCATAAACAATGCTACACTGTGTGACAATGTGCATGGGTGGCGGTCTAGCGGGCTTTGTATTTGCAGGGCACTGGTGGACAGGTTCCGTACGAAGAACAAAAATGGAGCTAATCACCGAAAATGGAGATAAAATTTCCCCAAAAAACTGCACGAAAACTGAAACACAAAAACAGATACACAAAAATGGAGGGTTGACTGTAATTTATAAATAAGAAATATTTACACTTTAATTTATAAATAAGAAATATTTACACTTTAATTTATAGATAAGAAATATTTGCACTTTAATTAATAGATAAGAAATATTCACACATATAAATAAGAAATATTTACACTTACCTTGGAGGAGATGTTGGCAGAGGGCGGCTCTGAACTCAGTGCCCTTATACTCCTCAAACAACAATGGAGGAGTTAAGTTTCGTGTCATCATTTTTCTATCGCTTAACTTACTTGCTATACTGTTAGTGCTACACTTTATCGCTGGCTGGTGCTATAGCCTTTATTGACTCCACTTTGCTACGATTTCTTTCTTTAATTCCTTACTTTCTTTACCAAAGGACTGGCACTAGGAGCTTTCTTTGGGCCCATGGTGGCTTATTTAGCAGTCACACACAATAATCAAGGGCCAAAAACAATGGATTGTTAAGAAATGTTTTGTATGAACTCGCAGGATAATGTTCACTCAACCAGAAACAATGCTACACTGCCTGAGAATGTGTGTGGGAGGCGGGCTTGGGGGCTTTGTATGTGTGCTGGGCACTGGACAGGTTCCGTACCATGAACAAAAATGGAGCCAATCACCGAAAACGGAGGTAATATTTCCACGAAAAAAGTGCCCGAAAACTGAAATCACCGAAAACGGAGATACACGAAAACGGAGGGTTGACTGTATGTGCTTGTACTAGCATGTGTAGTGTGACCTAAGTTTAAGTAGAAGTAGCAAGACATACCTGAAACTTTGCATGTTTATGAGACAAAAAAAAAAGACACCAGCAGTCCTACCATCATGTAAAACAATTACAGTGGTCCCTCGACTATCAGTCTTAATCCGTTCCAGGAGCTAGACCTCAACACAAAAAATTCGAAACTCGAAACCTTATTTCCCATAAGAAATAATGTAAATATAATTAATCTGTTCCAGACATCCAAAAATATTCACAAAAAAATTAATTTTGTAAAGATTAACTATACTTTTACATTTAGAAAACAATTATAAATAGTATATATAAAGTAGTATAATATTAAATTTATAATTAAACATTTAAAATAACATTTACTTACCATTATTGAAGAGAGTTGCTGGCATCTGGAAGATAGGGAGGAGGACAGGGAGAGGTGTTAGTGTTTGGAAGGGGAATCCCCCTCCAAAAGGACTTCAGGTAACAAGTCCCTCTCTGGGGTTACTTCCCTTCTTGGTCTTTTAATCCCACTAGGACCAGATTGAGAGTCACTAGAACCCTGTCGCAGAAAATAACTGTCCAGAGTCCTCTGTTTCTGGCGCCTCTTTAACATTTTCCTGAAGTGCAACATGGCTCTGTCACTGAACTGGTTGCACAGATGGCTCATTTCAGCTTGCTCAGGGTGGTGTTTTTCAACAAATGTCTGCAACTCATTCCACTTTGTACACATGTCCTTAAGCACTGAAGAAGGCACCTCCTTCACTCCCTCTTCCTCCTCCTGTGAATCAATAACCTCAACTCTGGTCTTATGCTCTTCCAGTTCCAGCTGTTGCAGCTCTTCAGTTGTTAGCTCCACCCTGTGGTCCTCCACCAACTCTTCCATATCCTCATCACTCAACTCCAATCCCAGGCTGTTCCCCAATTCCACAATAGAATCCACAACAGGCACAGGGTTGTCAGGGTCAGCGTCAAATCCTTCAAAATCCCTCTTTTCAACACAATCCGGCCACAGAGTTCAAAGTCCTGGAAGTCACTCCCTCCCAAGCCTTACCTATAAGGCCTATGCAATGGACGATATTGAAGTGATCTTTCCAGAACTCTCTTAGGGTCAATGCAGTGTCTGAGGTCACATCAAAGCACTTCTGAAACACTGCTTTGGTGTACAGTTTCTTGAAGTTTGCAATGACCTGCTGGTCCATGGGCTGGATGAGAGGAGTGGTGTTAGGAGGCAAGAACTTCACTGTGATGAAACTGAAGTTGTCAGACAAATAGTCTTGCAAGTTGGGAGGATGAGCAGGAGCATTGTCCAGTACCAGGAGGCACTTGAGTCCCAATTTCTTTTCCAGGAGGTATGTATTTCTTCACACTAGGGCCAAACACTCCAGTCAACCATTCCACAAAAATGTCCTTAGTGACCCATGCCTTGGTGTTAGCCTTCCAATGCACACAAATTATTCCTGTTAACATTGTGTTTCTTGAAGGCTCTGGGATTTTCTGCGTGATACACCAGTAAAGGCTTCACTTTAAAATCACCACTGGCATTAGCACATATCATGAGAGTTAGCCTGTCTTTCATAGGCTTGTGTCTTGGCAGTGCCTTTTCCTCCTGAGTAATGAAGGTCCTCTTTGGCATTTTCTTCCAAAAGAGGCCTGTTTCATCACAATTAAACACTTGTTGGGGTTCAAATTTTCAGTGTCTACGAACCCCTTAAATTCACTCATAAACTTTTCAGCTGCATGTTTGTCTGAGCTGGCTGCCTCACCATGCCTCACAACACTGTGTATGCCACTACGTTTCTTAAACCTCTCAAACCAGCCTCTGCTGGCTTTAAAATCACTCTCATCAGCACTGGTTCCAGGCATTGTCTTGACGAGATCTGCGTGCAACTGCCTTGCCTTTTCACAAATTATCGCCGTGGAAATACTATCACCCGCTATCTGTTTTTCATTGATCTACACCCCCAATAACTTCTCAACCTCATCCACTGTTTTCGATCTATTTTTCGTTAACATATCAACACCTTTTGCAGCATTAGCTTCCTTGATTTTTTTCTCATTGCCAGGATAGAGGTGATAGTAGATTGGTTTTTGTTGTACATCCTGGCAAGCTCACTCACACGTACGCCACTCTCATATTTTTCTACAATCTCTTTCTTCAGTTCGATGGTGTTCCTCACTCTCTTTACCACAGGGGTAACACTAGGAAGCTTCTTTGGACCCATGGTGACTTATTTCACAGTGACAATCACTAAACCACCAATAAACACAACAAATGTATTGTGAATGTTTGAAAGAGCACGCTGGGTATTGTTCACTCAAGTGTAAACAACGCTAGACTGGCATCCTGCGCGGCGAGGTGCGTAAGCGCAGGCAGACGGACAGGTCTGGTATGGACCGCTACACGAGTAAAAACCGATACACGAGAAAAATATTGACCGAAAAAGGCAACCTTTACACGAAAAAACCGTTATTCGGACAGACCGTTACTCGGGGGTCCACTGTACAAGCTTCCATTTTACACTCACTTGGCAGGATGGTTGTACCTCCCTGGGTGGTTTCTGTCTACCAACCTACTATCTAAGTTTATAGAATTATGTTCAAATACAGTAGGGCCCCACTTATACGGCAGGTTAGGTTCCAGGCTACTGCCGGAAAGCAGACATCACTGGAAAGCAGAATGCCATTTGTTTCCACTTATAAATGTCAGATAATAAGTTTACACTAACATATATTAAGTTAGCAATAGAACAAGGCATTAAAAAAACAATAAAAAGTAAAATACTTACACAGTACACTCATCACTAACCTCAAAATATTTGTAGTCTTTATGTAGGGTGAGAAGTGAATAGTGTTTATTGTAAGAAGTTAGATGAGGTAGGTATGGTAGGCAGCCAGGCCACGCCACCCCACCCCAATCACACATAATATACTTTGACATTTAAAGCGCCCTAGAGCGATAAAATGTATTTAGTGTACACTCATTAGTTACCTTAAAATATTTGTAGTCTTAATGGTCTTAATATAGGGTGCAAGGTGAATAGTAGGGTTGGTAGGTATCAAAGTGTGGTAGGTATCATAGCCCATCTGGCCACCCCACCCACACATTATGTATTAGGCATTTAAAGCACCCTAGAGCGATAAAATGCATATACATACAGTTGTTACGCAGAAAGTGAAATTACCTGGGGCCTAATGCCTTGTCTGAGGGCAAAAGGTAAAAGTTACACAAATCACCTGTAAAACTAGTCCACCCAGGGCTATCCCAGTCAAAGCAGAAAGCACTAAACCAGCATTTAACACATGAATGGGTTGGTTATCAGAGGGTCAGCGAAAATTCCTCGTCAGAAAAATAAACATTTATTTAAGATAACACTATACAGTGGTCCCTCGGTTTTCGCTGAAAATTCTTTCCAGAATGCTGCTCAAGTTCCATTACCGAATGAATTTACTTCCCTAAGAAATAATGTCACGTAGGTTAGTCTATTTCAGACCCCCAAAAATACACTTGCAACAGCACTTACGAAAATACACTTACATAAATGTTCGAGTTTGGAGATGCACGGAAACCGAGGGACCACTGTATGTCCAAATCATCTCAACAACCCCTCCTCAGCTCTCTGGATAATAGTTTTGGTAATCCCACACCTCCTCCTAATCTCCAAACTATGGATTCTCTGCATTATATTCACACCACACATTGCCCTCAGACACAACATCTCCACTGCCTCCAGCCTTCTCCTTGTTGCAACATTTACAACCCATGTCTCACACCCATACAAGAGTGTTGGTATAACTATACTCTCATACATTCCCCTCTTTGCTTTCATGGATAAAGTTCTCTGTCTCCACAAGCTCCTCAGTGCACCACTCACCTTTTTCCCCTCGTTAATTCTATGATTCACCTCATCCTTCATATACCCATCTGCTGACACATCCACTCCCAAATATCTGAACACATTCACCTCCTCCATACTCTCTCCCTCCAATCTGATATCCAGTCTTTTATTATCTAATTTTTTTGTTATCCTCATCACCTTACTCTTTCCTATATTCACTTTTAATTTCCTTCTTTTACATACCCTACCAAAGTCATCCACCAACCTCTGCAACTTCTCTTCAGAATCCCCCAAAAGCACAGTGTCATCAGCAAAGAGCAACTGTGACAACTCCCACTTTGTGTTAGATTCTTTATCTTTTAACCCCACACCTCTTGCCAACACCCGAGCATTCACTTCTCTTACAACTCCATCTATAAATATATTAAACAATCACGGTGACATCACACATCCCTGTCTAAGGCCTACTTTTACTGGGAAATTTTCTCCCTCTCGCCTACATACTCTAACCTGTGCCTCACTAGCCTCGTAAAAACTTTTCACCGCTTTCGATAACCTACCTCCTATTCCATACATTTGCAATATCTGCCACATTGCCCCTCTATCCTACCCTTTCATATGCCTTTTCCAAATCCATAAATGCCACAAACACCTCTTTATCCTTATCTAAATATTGTTCACCTATATGTTTCACTGCAAACACTTTTTCTACACACCCCTACCCTTCCTAAAGCCTCCTTGTTCATACGCTATCCTGCTCTCCATCTTACTCCTAATTCTTTCAATAATAACTCTACCATACACTTTACCAGGTATACTCAACAGACTTATTTCCCTATAATTTTTACACTCTTTTGTCCCCTTTGCCTTTATACAAAGGAATTATGCATGCTCTCTGCCAATCCCTAGGTACCTTACCCTCTTCCATACATTTATTAAATAAAAACACTAACCACTCTTAAAACTATATCCCCACCTGCCTTTAACATTTCTATCTTTATCCCATCAATCCCAGTTGCTTTACCCCCTTTCATTCTACTCATTGCCTCACGAACTTCCCCCACACTCACAACTGGTTCTTCCTCACTCCTATAAGATGCTATTCCTCCTTGCCCTATACACAAAATCACAGCTTCCCTATCTTCATCAACATTTAACAATTCCTCAAAATATTCCCTCCATCTTCCCGATACCTCTACCTCTCCATTTAATAACTCTCCTCTCCTATTTTTAACTGACAAATCCATTCTTTCCCTAGGTTTTCTCAACTTGTTAATCTCACTCCAAAACTTTTTCTTATTTTCAACAAAATTTGTTGATAACATCTCACCCACCCTCTCATTTGCTCTCTTTTTACACTGCTTTACCACTCTCTTAACCTCTCTTTTTCTCTCCATATACTCCTCCCTCCTTGCATCACTTCTACTTTGTAAAAACCTCTCATCATTCCACCAATCGCTCTTCTTCCCTCCCGCACCCACTTTCCTATAACCACAAACTTCTGCTGAACACTCTAGCACTATATTCTTAAACATACCCCATACCTCTTCTACCCCACTGATTATACTCTCACTAGCCCATCTGTCCTCCAGCAGTTGTTTATATCTTACCCTAAACGCCTCCTCCTTTAGTTTATAAATCTTCACTTCTCACTTACTTGCCATTTCCATTCTCCTTGTATCCCATCTACCTTTTACTCTCACTGTAGCTACAACTAAAAAGTGATCTGACATATCTGTGGCCCCTCTATAAACATGTACATCCTGAAGTCTACCCAACAGTCTTTTATCTACCAATATATAGTCCAACAAACTACTGTCATTTCGCCCTTCATCATCTCTTGTATACTTATTTATCCTCTTTTTCTATAACCAAACCCCTTTCTATACAAAGTTCAATCAAATGCTCCCCATTATCATTTACACTTGGTACCCCAAACTTACCTACCACCCCCTCTCTAAACGCTTCTGCTACTTTAGCATTTAGGTCTCCTACCACGATTACTCTCACTTGGCTCAAAAGTTCCTACACACTCGCTTAACATCTCCTAAAATCTCTCTCTCTCTCCTCTACACTCCTATCTTCTCCAGGTGCATTCCCACTTATTATGACCCACTTTTCACATCCGACCCTTATTTTAATCCATATAATCCTTGAATTTATACATTTATGTTCCCTCTTCTCTCTCCATAACTGATCCTTCAACATTATTGCTACCCCTTCCTTAGCTCTAACTCTCTCAGATACTCCTGACTTAATCCCATTTATTTCTCCCCACAAATTCGTTCGGTAACGGCACTCGAACAGCATTCTGGAATGAATTATTGATGAAAACCGGGGTACCACTGTATTTTGTTTTACATGATGGTAGGATTGCTGGTGTTTTTTTTCTGTCTCATAAACATGCAAGATTTCAGGTACATCTTGCTTCTTCTACTTACACTTAGGTCACACTACACATGCATGTACACATTTATGTATACACACTCAACTGAGTTTTCTTTGATTTTACCTTAATAGTTCTTATTCTTATTGTTTTTCCTTTCATATCCATGGGGAAGTGGAATAAGATTCTTTCCTCCATAAGCCATGCGTGTTGTAAAAGTCAACTAAAATGCCAGGAACAATGGGCTAGTAACCCTTTTTCCTGTATTCAATTAAATTCAAGATTTATTTCTCTGTAAAAAATTACAATGTGTGTTTTACATCTAAAGACATTAATTACAAAGATGGCCGTTAGCATGCCTGGGCATGCTAGGCCTTTCGGGCAGACTTAATACTAGTTCTTAATCAATATTACAAATTACATATGAATACAAATTTCAAATGATTAAATAGATTTACAATAGTGATGTAGTTCAGGATAACTAGATTGTATTACAAATTTCAAATGAGTACAAATTTCATATGATTAAATAGTTTTACAATAGTGAGGTAGTTCAGAATATTTAGATTGTAAAAAAATTAGTAATAAGAATGGTTTTGTCTTGGCATGTCACACAGTTTCTATTGAAGCTCCAATATTGGAGTATATCAGGCAAACTTAAGACTAGTTTCAGATTTATTGACAATAGCTATATTTGGGATTTTATGTTTACTGTCCTTTGGGTCAGTGCTGGTGTAGATGAGGAGGATATGTGTGTGTGTGCGTGAATCGGTGGTTTTCGTGTGTTTAGGTGATGGTGGGGTGTGTTAGTGAGATAAGATGTTTTTTGATGATAGTGTTGAAAATGGTGGCTGAGTCTGCAGTTTTGGAGTTTTCAGGTAGGGAGTTCCAGATTTTAGGCCCTTTAATGTACATTGAATGTTTGTATAGGTTTAGCCGGACACGTGGAATGTCAGAGATTTTTGTGTCTGTTATTGTGTCTATGGGTCCTGTCACAACTATCAAGAAAGCATTTTAGTTCAGGGTTAATATTGGAATTTATGGTTCTGTACATGTAGGTTGCACAGTAGTAAGTGTGGATGTTCTGGACAGTGAGTAAATTTAGGTCTTTGAAGAGTGGGGGGTGTTGCCTGGGATTGGATTGCGTGATAATTCTTAATGCGGCTTTTTGTTGAGTTAATATTGGTTTTAGGTGAGTTGTTGCTGTTGATCCCCAAGCACATATGGCATAGGTGAGGTAGGGATAGATGAGTGAATAGTATAGTGTGAGTAGGGCTGATTGCGGTACATAGTAACGTATCTTAGAGAGGATCCCAACCGTTTTGGATACTTTTTTTCCTATGTGGTTGATGTGGGTGCTGAAATTCAGGTTGCTCTCCAGGTGTAGGCCCAGGAATTTGCCCTCATTGTGTTTAGCAATAGGAGTGTTGTCAGTCATTATGTTCAGTTGTGCAACACCTGTTTTGTTACCAAATATAATGTAGAAGGTTTTGTCAGTGTTAAGTGTAAGTTTGTTGGCTGTCATTCAGGTTGATATTTTTAGTAGTTCTTCATTGACAATGGTGTTAAGTGAGGCAAGATTTGGGTGGGAGATGACATTAGTCGTATCATCAGCAAAGATAATCGGTTTCAGGTGTTGGGATACGTTGGGAAGATCATTGATGTACTCCAATATCAAGTGGTCGTGTAGATGAAGTTGTCTTTAATGGTGACATATTGATACCTGTTAGTAAGATAGGATTTGAAATGCTAAGACTGGCCTTTATACTGTAATGGTCAAGTTTTTGAGTAGGATGCCGTGTCTACTGTATCAAAAGCTTCCTTAGGTCAATAAAGAGTCTAGCAGATATTCCTTGTTTTCAAGTGCTTGTAAAGTAGGTCTAGACATTTTTACAATTGATGTTTGTGCTTTTGTTTCTTCTAAAGCCAAATTGGCAGGGTTATATGTTTGTACTTAATAAACAAATATAGTCTCTTGCACTGAGTTTTCAAAAAATTTTGATAGCAACGGTAAGTTTTAGATTGGCTTGTAGTTATAATTTAAAGAAAACTATTAAAATTTATTTGATTTGTCTTCATATGTATGTAAATGCTACTGAAAAAATTACAGCACGCATTTCTCTTTGGAAAACAAAGCAATGGCACAACAAAACATTCAGCAAGCAGTGAGTCAGGAAGGTCGTCTTCGAGAACTGAATGCATCGCCGCTTCCTAATGCCACGCTCGATCTCTCTGGCAACACACCACCACACGAGTTGTCTACACTTGTCTAGTGAAACTATTAACTTCTCTTTGTGGAATTTGCTTCACAAAGTACAAATAACCTGACTGATCATCATTGATCAATTAATTCCAATAGATGGCAACGTTATGGTTTGTCCAACTAGGTTAATGAATTTACATGTTCCGATAAACTTGTAAAGTGTAATGAAAATACTAATTTCATGAAACTGCAAACAAAAAGTAGTGTTACGCTATCCAAAGAAAAAAACTTTTTTTAGCAGACATCTTAAAATGCTCGACAATTTGTAGCCAGTGCAACCACACAGTATCAGTACATTACTGAAGACATGCGTGATGCTCAAAGAGTCTCCTTGAATATATTTATGAGAAAAAGTGACTTTGAATCATCCCTTTGCCTGAACATGACAGCAGAGAGAGATGAAAGGTAACAGTATGGTGAACACTTCCTTGTGATGAACCTAAGTCCTTCTTCTGGATAAGAGATCAAGTGGAGTGTTTCATTAAGCCTATGTGATGCTACAACCTAGACTTACCAATTATTTTACAGTATAACTCAAAGATTGAGTTATCATCACCAAAGGTTTGCATATGTAACTGCCAGTTATTCATATCACTGTAGCTTTTTCACAGGAGAAGGTAAAAGTCTGAAGTATGTACAAGTATCCATTGTTCTAAGCAGCTGGTGTTCTAGATCTCAAATATTCCTTAAAGATTCATACATGAGCACCAGTTGAAACATAAAAACACAGTCTTTATCATACATCCGGTTCTCCTAAGTTGTATTTAGGGGACGAAATCAGACTGGAAAATATATTTCTTAAATCTGAAATGCAACAGTAATAGAGTATTTTTATGTTACTCATCTAACCTTCATACTCATTGAATGTACAGATTATATGTTTGTGTATTTATGTATATATACACATTTTTATCTATTTTCTTGAAAGATTGAGAGTAACATAAAAGTAGCTTTGAAGGAGTGTAAATACAGCTTAACACTGATGACTTTCAAAATGCCAAAACAGAAAACCATTTTGCTGTTCTCCAGGTATAATATTAAAAAAAAAAAAGAATACACACACACACTGGCCAGTACACTTAGCATTGGCCTATGCCAAATACCATGCATTTAAAAAAAAAATGTACCATAATTTAAGTACAGCCTCTCCTCACTTAGCAACGTACTTGTTTACCGATGACTCAGACTTACGACGGGCTCTCTGACCAGTATGCATACCTAAATAATGTATATTAGAGCTGATTTCCTCTATTCTGTTTACATACATATACGTACTACGTGTAAACTTTTAAAAAATATACCAGAAATGTTATAAATGGTGCAAAGGTGACATTAAAACAATATCAAAGATGGTTGACACAAACCCACTACCATTATAGTATGCTCCTCACTTAGCGACGAATTCGTTTATTGGCAAGGTCTCAGGAACGGAACTCCATCGTTAAGTGAGGAGAGGCTGTAATTTGTTTATTCACCACAAGATAATTTTGTGGCAGAGAGAAATACCAGTACCTCTCCCCCGTGCAGCATTGGGTTTAACATTATACTTATTTTGTCAGTCCCTCTACCTTATGCAGCACTTCCAAACTTTCATAGTACCTGATAATGAGGAAAATGCTCACTGAAAAAATATATGCTACTGCATTTGGTATTCTTCAGGCATTAAATTGAAGTACAAACTTTAAATATCTTATATCTCCACTTATTTTCTAGAGAGGAATGATACTTTCCTTCTTCAAGTATATCATTTGTAAGAAGATTTTAGCATTTATTGTTAGTTTTATATGACTACCGTATATAATTTTATATGCATATTTATGGAAATGTAAATATTTATTCCAGTATACTTGTTTTCTTGTAACCTTTACATTACACAGGTATTGTTTGTTCCTGTGTTACATCTACACACAAGATCCTCTTTAAGGGGGGCTCCTTGTCGCGGTAAAGAGGCTATCGGTCTGAGGAATTGGACCTCTTGGTCTTCTTCCTCAGACTGAACCTAATTACCCCCCCAATCCCCCCTTTCCCATCTTCCCCATCCTCCTCCCTTTCCTCCTCCTCCTCCTCATCCCTCCCTTATTCCCGTCCCATTTATACCCTGTGAGCTTCTCTCCACAGGCATTCTGGTTTCTAGGTAGGGGGAAGGGTACCGTGGTCCATCCCATTCCGTTGAGGTTCTTGGCGGTGGTGTAGTTTGCCGTGGGATCTCGATCGCCTGGGGATGTCCCGACCCCTCTCCGGTCTCCCGGGGGGTGGCTTTGGGTATCTTTTGGGCGATGGGTGTATCTCTAGAGGCCACCTTTCAGATTCCGGGGGTGATGGCCGAAGGAGGTATGCTTTGTGGCGGGTATCCGGCCGCCCTCTCTTTTGTCCGCTGAGGTGGCTCGGTGGATGTGAGGTTGCTATCCCGGATTGCTGGTTTACTGGCAAGAAGGGTAGGGTATGGCACGGGTTCCATGCAGCATCTGCACTACTTGCGGTGTTGAGGTCCTCTTGGGCGTGGAGGGGGATTTATGGCCCTTACATTCCTCCTAGGAGCTATTCCTCCACGTTCCCCCCTTTTTTTATTTTTATTTTATTTTCTTTCTTTTTTTTTCTTAAAAACAAAAAGAAAGAAGTAACCTAACCATGGCCGACCCAATCCATCAACCTACTACCCCCCGGGCCCCTTCCTGATACCGCACCCAGTTCTGACCCTACCTCGTTAATGGACAACTCTTCGGACACCTCCAATACCCCTGTACCTCTTGCTGGTGCTGGTTCGTCACCTGCTTCAGGTACCGGGGTTCCGACCGGCCCTTTTGACACGTCTGACCTTTGCTCTTCTCTGACCATGATTCCGGCTTCTTCCTCTATGGTGCGGTAATTTTCGGATTGCTCGCCCGTTACACGTCGGACCACCTCCCGTCCCACATCCAAACGACCAAGACCCTTACATGACGATTCGACACTTCCTTCTCATTAATCTCAGAAACAACCAGCTCGTCGCGCACTTCCCTTAAACACTTTGTTTCACACTACTCAATGGACAAAGTTTTTTACTCTAAGACCGACTACTCCAACTACAGTATCTTCCGATCATTCGTACGGGCCCCCGGCAAGCGATCATTCCAGTAAAAATTCGCAATGTTTCATTACGGTCAAATTTCGGAGTGAACTCAGTACGTTCGTGACCTGTCGCCCGCCGCTTGCGTCCTCCCGAGGACGCCAGTCCAGCGTTGTTTACACTCGAGGAAATTACCCTGCGCGCTTTCCCAGCATTTCACACATTTTGTCTTTTTTGGATTTAGTCTGTCACTAGAAATAAGTCACCATGGGTCCAAAAAAAGTTCCTAGTGGTACCCGTGGTAAAAAGTGAGAAACCCCTACGAAACTGAAGAAGGAAAGATAATGAAAAATATGAGAGTGGCGTACGTAGGTGAGCTTGCCAGGATATATGGAAAACACCACTATCACCACTATCCTGGCAAAGAGAAAAGAAATCAAGGAAGCTGATGTTGAAAAAGGGGTTGTTATTTACGAGCAAAAAATCGAAAAAAGTGGAGAAGTTGAGAAGTTTTGCTGTTATGGATCAATGATAAAAGTTAGTGGGTGATAGTATTTCCAGGTCGATAATTTGTGAAAAGGCAAGGCAGTTGCACGCTGATCTTGTCAAAAACAATGCCTGGAACCAGTGTGATGTAAGGAGTGATTTTAAAGCCAGCAGAGGCTGGTTTGAGAGGTTTAAAAACGTAGTGGCATACATAATGTGTAGGCATGGTGAGGCAGCCAGCTCAGACAAATAGCAGCTAAAAAATTGTGCAAAGGATTCAGGGTCATAGACTGAAAATTCCTGAACAAGTGTTTAATTGTGATGAAACAGGCCTTTTGGAAGAAAATGCCAAAGAGGACCTACATTACCAGGAGGAAAAGGCACAGCCAGGACACAAGCCTATGAAAGACAGGCTAACTCTATGATGTGTAATGCCAGTGGTGATTTTAAAGTAAGCCTTTACTGGTGTATCACTCAGAAAATCCCAGAGCCTTAAGAAACACAATGTACAGGAATAATTGTGTGTCTTTGGGAAAGGCTATCAGAATGCATGGGTCACTAAGCACTTTTGGGGAATGGTTGACTGCAGTGTTTGGCCCTAGTGTAAAGAAATACCTACAGGAAAAGGAATTGACACAAAGTGCCTCCTGCTACTGGACAATGCTCCTTCTCATCCTCAAAATTTGGGAAATGACTTTTTGTCTGATAAATTTAGTTTCATACATGAAGTTCTTGCCTCCTAACACCACCTTCCCCTCCAGCCCATGGACCAGCAGGTTATTTCAACTTCAAAAACTGTACACCAAAGCATTGTTTGAAAGGTGCTTTGTAAATGCCTCTGCATTACCCTAGAGAGTTCTGGAAAGAATCACTTCAATATCTACATGCATAGGCCTTATAGGTAATGCTTGGGAGGGAGTGACTTCAGGACTTTGAACTCTGCTTGAGACCATTGTGGCCAGATTGTGTTCCAAAAAGGGGGATTTTGAAGGATTTGAGGCTGACCCTGACGGACCCTGTGCCTGTTGTGGACTTATAGTGGCTTTGGGGGAAAAGCCTGGGGTTGGAGGTGAGTGGTGAGGATGTGGAAGAGTTGGTGCAGGGCACAGGGTAGACCTAACAACTGAAGAGCTGAGAGAGCTTTAAATGGAACAGCAGCAGACCACATTTAAGGAAATTGATTCAGGAGGAAAGGGTGGAAGGGGGAAGTAACTTCTTCAGAGATTAAGGAAATTTTTTCCAAAAGGGAATGATTGCAAATTTTGTTGAAAATACCACCCTGAACAAGCTGAAGCAAACCATAACAGCAACATGTTCAGTGACAAACAATGCCCTTCTTCAGAAAAATGTTGAAGAGTCGCCAGAAACAGAGGACTCTGGACAGTTTTTTCTAAAAGAGTTCCAGTGACTCTCAAGCTGGTCCTAGTGGATTAAAAGACAAAGAAGGGAAGTAACCCCAGAGAGGGCTTGGGTTTCCTGAAGTCCTTCTGGAGGGAGATTCCCTTCCAAAACTAACACTCCCTCACTCCTCCTCCCAGTCTTAAAGATGCCAGCAAGGTCTTCAATAAAGGTAAGTAAATGTTATTTTAAATGTTTATTTATAATTTATTTATAAATTTTAAATTGTATGTAGTATTTGTGTGTGTTTTCTGATGTAAACTTAGTTATTCTTTTAAAAATAATTTTTTTAGAATATTTTGGATGTCTGAATCGGATTAATTGTATTACATTATTTCTTATGGAAATTATGGCTTTCAGATAACGTTTTTTTCGGTTAAACCAGCTCCTGGAACGGATTAAGAACGGGGTTGAAACCTTTCCACTAGTATTGGTAAAGCTCTCCATGCCATGTAGGTAAAGATATTCATTTCACGCCTGAGCGGCACTCGCATCATCACGGTCCAGAATGCTGGCCAAGCTCGCAATCTTTCTCTCCTTACGACCATAGATACTATTCCTATCACTATTGACAAACGTCATTCTCTCAATTCTTGTAGTAGGGACTGTCATTTTACCCCACACCATTGTCCAATGGAATTTCCAAACATGTGGTGATGACATTTTGGGGCAGCTTCAGCTCCAAGACCTCCCTATCCTCAAAATTGACACTTTTGTCCTCCCTGCCCATAAGCAATATAGCTCGTTTAACATTTGACTGCTGTGAACTTCCACCTCTCGGTCTACATTGCAAGTCACCGGTTACAAGTTCGAAAGGGTGACCCTACACCGCAACAGTGTAGAAACTGCTGGCGTTTCTTTGGTCATCCAGCTTAAATATTGCAAGGGTACCTTAACCCATACATTTCCATTATTTTTCGTCCAATTCTTTTTATTTTTGGCACATGTTTAGAAGAATTTATAACATGCAATGACAGAGTTTCAATAAGATCGGCCAACAAACAACTGAGAAAAAAATAATTACTGATTTTGACATATGGCAGCAGCTTCCGGTCTGGCGGTACTAGCGGTGTTATGGACACTTCCACTCGTAGAATACATCTAACCCTAATATATTATAGATGAAGGAATGCCTGATAGCTTGTCTTCATACAGAAAATACATTTGGTTCTGCTTTTGACACTCGCTTAAATATCTGCCTTTTTATCCCCCACAAAATAAAAATATTTGAGATATTCCAAATTTTTTCCTTTAATATAATCAAACACACTTCTTTGTTTTATATTCCCTGTGAAAATCATTACAATCTAATCATTAATAATGACGAAATGTAAGCAATAGGTCAAAATCTTTACTTTCGAGATAATCGCGGAAAGCGCGCACACCTCATTTACGTCAAAATATTCACGAAAATCTCGCTGTTTTGGGCTTATTCTACGCCTTGTAAGTGATTTCATTGTTTCCTATGTTAAAATGCCGTTTTCGTATACGCTTTGAAGGAGGCAACAGGAGAAAAACCGTATATTTATAAGCAGGAAGACTGTTGATCCAGGTCTCTGATGACTGCACCTCCGGTATATGACACTTATTATTATTTTGGCAGTCTTTATTATGCTTTTATCTTATATATCTTATGTCTAATACTTATTATTGAATAAATTATATATAGTGATAAAAGCAGTGGTTAGTACACAATGTCAGTAGCATTTGTTGGGACACCAAACCGCTGATTATGCAAACAATCGTCCTTGGCTGCCTCTCTTGACTCCTCCCACCCTGATATGCTTCAAGCTGCTCCAACACTGTATTATGATGTTGGAGTGGTAAATTTAGTGTATTGGAAAGAAATATATAGAGAAAAATTAAACAAAATAAAAAACAAAAAAATTGTCGCGCGGTCAAACTTTTTTGCCTTGGTGCGTCGTAAGATAATATGTTTCAAATAGGCCATAATTTGCTTTACAAACGTTGTATTAAAATGGGATTTTCACCAAAATGTTGCCAGATTCTTAAACTATTTTCAGTCAACAAAACTCATTTTCCATATTTTTCATTATTTTCGTGCGCCGCCAGATCACAAGTATCCTCTTATACGGGTACCCTGCTCATTTTGATCTCGAACTTATTCTTTCTTGCATCGATTCTTTCCATCTGGTTTCTTCTCAACTGTCCTTGATTTCACTCTGGTCTGTCCTCCCGGACTTGTATGACAGCGATCATTTTCCAATCGTCCCCATGTCTCCCTTCTATATTCTCCACCTCTCAACTCACGCTTGGCACCTTCTTGATCGGGCGAGTTGGTACCTTTACATCGTACTGCCTTCATGAGGGGCTCCTTCCTCGTCCTCCATTGATGAGGTTTTACATCTCTTCTCGTCCTCCGTCTTCCTCGCAGCTTCACATTCTACCCCCCAAAACCCCTTGGGCAAGTTTCCCAAATGTGTGTTTTGGGGGTCCCCTGCTTGTCTTGGGGAGTATGTTTAAAAATTCCATGGGGCAGGTCCCCGGGGGAAAAAAAAACCCCAAAAGAGACCCTTTTATTTTAAGCAGAAAGGCAATGGCTCGACGGGGTCATCCGGGCCTAAACACACTTTTGGGGGAAAATTTTTTTTCCACCGTCACTTGAGCCCTTTAGTGCAGTCTGGGGAAAAAAATGGAAAAGGTGGTAAAAATTTTTCCCCCCCGGGTCCTGTTCTTTGGGGGTTTTTGGTGTTGAAAAACCTTTTCCCCCCCGTTGCCACTGAAATTGGAAAACATCTGGTCTGATATCTCAGGGGGGCCCCCCCCATGCCCTCGTTCCTTTCTTCTAAGTCGCCCGCAAAATTAAAACCCCCTTTTTTTTTTTTTTTTCAAAAAGAATCTTTAATGTGCCTTTTTCCCCCTTTTTGAATGGAGGAACACTTCCGCTTGGATCATAGTTTGGGGCCCGAGGCAATTTTAAATTTTATACAGCATTTACATCAGTCTGCTCGCGTCCTCTTTGACTCTTTAATCTTATATTCCAAGGGGGTTATTCCCAACTGTAAATTCTTTTTCCCCTTTTGTAAACAGGGTCTATGGGACATGATACCCCCCTACCATCCCATCCCTTTCCATAGGGGCCCCAAAGGGGGTGGGGAAATCTAGTTTAAAACCCCCTTTTTGGTCCATCTTTTTTTAGGCGGGGTTTTGGGCCGTACCCGACGCTAAATTTAGGACCTCAAAAAAGGGAAAAAACTTAGGCCTACAAAGGGAAAAAATGGGTTATGGGTCAGGGGCGGGAAAAAATTCCCACCCCTGATAATGAGAAAAAAAAAACGTTTTTTTTTTTAAAAAAACCCCCCCTTTTAAATCTATTTTCTAGGATTTATTTAGTTTTTCATTTTTTTTTGGGCTCATTTATGAATGGAAGATATATTACAGAAATAGAGATGATTTTGATTGGTTTGACAATGACAAGTACCTTTTAAATTGAGCTAAAAATAGCAAAAAAGTTCGATTTTCGCCGATGTTCAAGAGTAAACAAATCAACCCCTGCGTCCAATAAAAATTTAAATGGCGAGTCTAATATTCCTGCACAAGTGGCTGATATTATTTATACCATTTTTACAATGATGCAGTTGTATACATAACAGTAAATCTTCTATTTTTGTGAGAATAAAATTCAAAATTGAAAGCAAAAGTAATAAAAGGGCCCGGAGATGTGACTAATGAACAGAGAAGACGTTATAATAGTGCAGGAATGTCTGCCTTGTTTATTCTGGACCTATTTTGAAATTGGCATCATTTGAAATTTTGTGAAATTGGCCAAATTGTCATTTTCTGACCACTATTTTGGGGAGTTGAAATTAGTAAATAGGCAGTTTCTTGTACTCAATCGATAGAAGAAATGGAGTTCTAGCGAAATAGCTATGATTTAGTGGACTGGAAACATTGAATTGGCCAAAAATAGGGCCCCAAAGTGGGTGAAATCCCGATGCATAAACATCTTCGAGACAATAACCCTTGCAAGAGCATAATTCCATAAAATTTCATTCAAATTTCAAACTTTGGTGTCGTTATGATCGGAAAAAGATTCTATCATTTCATAAGAAAAATTATTATTATTTTTCCAAAAAATTTTGACCCTGAGAACTTGTTTCCAAGAAGGCCTGTTGACCCCAAAGGTTAATAGACGTTTTTATTGATTTAGAGACACACAGTAGTTTTCCCCTAAAATCAATATGGCTTTCGTAAGGGCCGTTCTGCCATTGACCCTTACTGTGCTTGGATACGATATTCGAATGCCTTTGCTAATGACCACTCAATTATCTATTTTTTGACTTTGAGATTTCTTATGACACAACTTGAGGTATAATATCTTGTCCCAGGCCCATCCTTTGGCCTCCGTGGCAATCTACAATTTTTCTTAAGGCCTTCTTAACTGAAAAACATTTCTGTGTCTGGGTTAGTAATGAGCTTTCCCAGAGTTTATCCAGCTGAAGGTGTCCCCAGGGATGTGTTCTGAGCACAACACTTTTCTTTCTTAAATAATCTGGCATCTGTTCCCATCCAATATTTGGTCATCACTTTATTTGATGATTTTCATATTTTCTCACCCCCTAAGCCCCCCAGCATGCCATAAAGGGGTTTCGATTGGGCCCCCACTCACGGGTTTAAATTTTCTGTAAAACTCATCAAATTACGTTTACTAGAGTTCAGGGGTTTTGATCATCCATTGTACTTATTTGGTCCCTTTCCCCGAACATGATACGGGGGTTTCTTTCCTCCTGTTTGAGTTGTTGTCCTGGAAAACCCCACAACCCCGAAGGTGACTTGTTTCAGCTGAACCTCCTTAAAAACCCACACTTTCAAGGGGGGTGATGTAGAACTCTCCTTCGCCACATGCCCCAATTTTTTGAAAATGATTATGGGGACCAGATATTTGGGGCCTCCCCCGCTACTCTTTCCCTTTAAACCCCTAAACACCAGGGGTTTTGTTTTTTGTTGGTGCTTTGTTCATCCCCGTTGAGAGCCCTATGGGGAACATTATTGTCGATTCTGGACATTGCATTCACTTTTTTTCCCCCTCTGACCTCCGTAATCCCCCTTAAAAGGCCGATGTTAGCCGTTTTTTTTGCCCCTGTTTTTTCTTTTTTTTCATTCTTTTTTTGTCTTTTAGCTACCACCTTTATATGTTCTTGAATCCCCTTTTCCCCTCCCCCTTGGGAATTTCCCTGCTGTCGGTCTGTTCATTCCCTCCCGGGCCCAACTCCCTAGGCGGCTTGTCGCTCTTTTTCAACCCCCTTTCTGTTCTCATTCCCTCCACCAGTGTAACCGATGTTCAAAGTCTTTTACGATGTGGTTCAGCAGTTTTCCCGGGACAGCTTTGCGGGCATCTATTCCCTGGGCCCGCATAAAAAAAATGTACCATTTGTAAATTACCCATTGCATCTATGCCTGTGCCCATTTGTGGTCTTTGACCCTTTTAGTCACGGGCATCAAAAATTGATACCCCTTTCCCCCCTAGTTCTTGTATCCAACTTTGGTTATGCGTATTTTGAAGCCGGGTTTTTTGGGTCCCTGGTCATGGGAGCAAGGGCAATAAACGGGCGACACTGGGGGGTCAGCAGCGTTTCCATTTTAAATATAGGGTGTTCCATTCAAAATATTTGGGCTTTTCCCCCACCTTACCCCACAACTTTTCCCCTTAAATAACAAACTTCATTCTTTTAAAACCCGAGTTGGTTTTGGCCATCTTCTTGTCCCAGGGGTTGGGAGCTACACTCCCCCGTCTTCGCATCGGCCCCTGTCTTACCTGGAAAGGGCCCTGCCCCCTCTGTGAGCTTGTCAGGCCAGTGTTTCGCCATATTCTGTGGATCCCACCTTCAACGAAAAGGAATTTCCCCAAAGCGTTTCCTCGCGGCCCCTTTTTTTCCTTCCCTTTTGTAAAACCTCCTTTAATCCTGACTCCTTTGTTTTTTTGACAAAAAGGGGTTTACACACAAACTCAAGATTTTAACCCCCTCCTTCCTCAATCTTTTCACCCTCTATCCCGATACCACCCCCTGCACTTCATTCACAATCACCCCTCTCCAACCTTCCTCCCCACCCTCCCCTAAAGCTGCCTGTAAAACCCCCTGTGGTTTAGCACTTCTTTTGATTATAATAAAAAACACACAAATGTAGTTTTAAATTTTAATAAAATTCAGACCTTCATTTACGATGGTTTGGCTTATGACTTTTTGACTTTACAATGGCAATAGCAATGCCGTCCTGATGACACGTACTATCCATTTTTGATAGGATAAATTTGTATTCATTTCCATTTTTTCAATATGGTATTTATTAGCTAATAATTATTTCATTTTCTAATAGTTTTTTTTTCCCCATCTTTCATATTACACAATATTTTCAACTTAAGGGTTTCAACAGAACATAACCCCTTTTTTAAAGTCTGGCCATTACACAAAGTGGCCCCTTTGGGTTTTTTTTTTTAATTTTTCCCAGAGGATCAACAAAAACCAAAAATACAAAAACTAAAATTTTTTTCCCCCATAAGAAATAATGTAAAAAATTTAAATCCTTTTCAGACATTGGGAGATTAACAAAAAAAAATTTTTAAGTTAAAAGAGATTTACATAGAAAAAAATGATAAATAAATATGCATAATAAATGAAAAAACAAGCACACCACCTTTAGGGGCCTTGTTGGTTGGAAGCGGAGAGGGGGGAGGGGGGGCGAGTTTTTTTTGGGAGGCATTCCAACACTGAAATTCCCTAACAACACTACAAACACTGCACTACCCCCAAAAACACTGATACACTACACAACACCATACACTCACATCACTGCTATCCTACAACACAAAACACCACACTCACAACACGTACTACACTACACAACACTGACCACTACACAACACTGCACTAACACACAACACTCCACTCACAAAAACCGCACTACAACAAAAATAAAAACCCAACACTCACTAAACAACACTCATACAAACACTCCCCAACACTACACACTGCACCACTACAAACACAACAACACTGCACTACACTAAACCCCACACCCATTACACAACCCCCTCAACTTTTTTTATCTAACACAACACTCACAAATCCAACACTCAAAATCTACAACACTGCAAATTTTCAAAACACTTACACACAACACTGCACTACCTCCCCCCCTACAAAACACTGCACCACACAACACAACACACCCCACTGACACACACACTCACCAACAACACGGCACTCCTCACAACACAGCGAACCCCCCTTTACATCACACACTACACAACACTGCCCCCACAACACTAAACACAACACTAATCCCACAACCCCCACACACCACTCACTACACTCACACCACTCCCCCACAACCTCACACTCACACACTGCACCATCCCCACACCACTACATAAAACTGCACTACACAACATATACACCAACAAAACACAACACTACACACACTACACAACACTGCACACTAAACCGAAATTTACACTACACAACCTACACCCCTTCACTACACTAAAAACCACTCACTACCACACACTACACAACACACCCTACACTACAAACACAGCATACACAACACAACACTAAAATCACAACACAGCACTCCCTCCAACACACACTAACAACACTGCACTCACCCAACCCCCACACTACAAACTGCACTAAACACACATCCTACACAACACACCCCCTACACTACAAAACGGGCACTACACAAAAGTTCATCACCAAAACACTCACTGTCCCCCACCACAGCATACCTCCTCAACACTGCACAACACCACTACACTAAACACAACATTTGCACTACACTACAACACAGCACTGTAAACAAAACCCTACATTACCAACACCCCTACACTGCACTACCCCCAAAACACAGCACTGCACCTTTAAAAAACCAGCACTACCACACCATACCCCATTTAACACTGCAACCACTACAAAACCCTCCCTCACTACACGCACACTCTATTCCACACTACACAACACAGCACAAACCCCACAAACCCCACCCCAAAACACTGCACTGCACTCAAACACTACACACACAACATTTTGCATTACAATACACAACACTATACACAACACCCTGCATACACCACAATACTACACCCAAAACACTGCACTACACTACACAACACTTCACTACACTACACAAACATTGCCCAGACACAAAAACACACATTTACCACACACACAACACAAACCCCTGAAAACTCAAAAAGCACTCATTCACACACAGCACAAAGTACCCTCACACTACATTTAACTACAAAACATACTAAAACACTGCACTACCCCAAAAATGCACACAGTACACAACACTGCACTACACAAAACAAAAACCTCATATACCAAAAAGACAACATTACAACACTGACAAACACAACAAAACCACAACATCCCAACACTGCCCCCTTTCACAAACTCACTAAACTCACACCCAACACTCCCACAAATAACTTTTCACACAAGACCTTGCACCTTAATTCTGGGCGGTTGAAGGTCCTTTTTCCGCATTCACGGGAAACGAGGCGAGAGATGATGATAATGTCCCTTCAAAGGTCCGGGGGGATTTCCCAAACCTGCCGGAAACCCTTTAAAAGAAAAAGACTCAGCAGGAGTGCAACATTCCCCCGAAGAAAAGAGGGGGGCCACGAATAAATTTTAGACAAAACAATAAATGTCCGGGCCCCGACTGTTCAACTGCCTCCCAGCATACATGGGGGATTTCCCAAAGACCACCTGTCTTCAAAAAACATGGACAGGCACCTAAAATCAGTCCTGACCAGCGGGGGGTTATACATCAGTTTTCCCGGCCTGAAACAGCCTTTTTGATCAGACCCTGATCCAATGAGGCCCGGTCGGGGACCGGGTGTTGACCGAAACCTTTCCAGGGAAATACTGCACACACTGCACTACACTAAAACTGCACTACACTACACAACACTCCCCACAATACGCACTACACAACACTGCACTAAAACCCCAACCCAACCACAACAATGCATTCCTTTAAAAACTGCAAAACACTACAAACACTGCACCATACACTACATAACACTGCACCACAACACTACAATACATACAAAAACACTGCACTACAGTACACAACACACTACACACACAACACAATCTGCACTAAATATACAACACTACACTACAAAAACTGCACAACACTATATAATACTCCACTACACTAAAACAGCCCCCCCACTGCACTACACTCACAACACTGCACTAAACCCCCTCACCCCCCAACACTGCACTAACTGCACAAACTCACTAATAACAACACTTTCAAATACACAACACCCACACAAACAACACTACACTACACCACTGCACAACACTACACAACACAACACTCATACCAACATCCACCACACTCACAACAACACTTTACTCCACTTCCCTACATCCACTAAACCCCTTTCCCCCTTTACCTTTGCACTGTTTTTCCCCTATACCTATTCTGCCTTTACTAGTCCCCCCAAAATTTTTCCATTTTAACCCAAAAATTAAAATTTCACTGGGACTTCACTGTTTTCCCCCTAACCCCCCCACTAACTTTTTTAAGTTTTAAAGGGAAAGGGGGAAGCCTGTTTCAAGTGATTAGGAAAATAAGTTTGAAAAAATTTGGGGAAAAAAATTTTTTTACCAAAAAAAAAAAAAAAAAAGTGCATCATTCTGGCAACATTTTGGAATGAGCTTGTTTTTCATATTTCTAAGGAATTTTCCGTAAATTAATTTTTTTCTTGCTGTCATATATTGTTAATTGGGTTTTTTATCTAAAAAAAATTTTGATTTTTATTTTGTTTCATTAAAAAAAACACAAACAACATCTCTGATCCTCCATTAATGCAGGGGCTCATGATAGCCCAGGGGCCCCTTGGTCTCAACAAATGTGTTATAATACACTAATTTAGGGGCTGTATCCATAGGTTTTACAGATAAAAAAATTAATAACTCAGAAATAAGTTATTGACTTTTGCCATTTTTGCAAACATTAATAGGATTGTCATGATTTTTGCCCCATTATTGGTTGTGGGTCTACAAACCTAGAGGATTTCATATCTTTTAAAATTTGTTTATATTTTTCCCAAAAAACGAAAACAAAAAAAAACTAACTTCAACATTTTTTTTTTATGGAATCTTACATTTTTTTAAAAGGATTGGAATAACAATTTTTATAGCCTTTTCTTTCATCTGATGTTAACTAGAGCATTTACATCTTCCCCAATTTTTTAAAATAGGGAAAGTTTTGTGACCCCAAATTTCACAATTTTTTTCTATCTAACAAAGGCAAAAAATCATAAAAAGACAGTGTATAGGGTTTAAAAACTGTTAAAATCACTGTAAAAAATATTTTAAATTGACCAAAATAAAAAAAAAGGGGGGAACTCTTTTGCCCCTCCCAAAGCCCTAACAGCTCCCCCCACTGCAGTTTCCGGCCCCCCCCCCAGACCTAATAATGAACCCCATCCCTGGCCCTGTCATTTCGCCATAAAAAGGTCCCAGTTGTCAATGAATGTTACTGCATTTTCCTTACAAATTTGTCAAAATTGACACCAATTGCCCTGAAACTATTCATTTCCAACCCCCTTTCCCGGCAAAATACCAATAGACAGAGTTCCCCCCCTTCCTCCTAATTATGTCTATTGCTGACCTAAACCCCGC
>WNWK01027426.1:0-26306 GCA_009830355.1 Cherax destructor
AGTACAGTCAGTGAACCTCTCATAGTTCAAGGGATACATTCCTGAAAATCAGTACTTTATGGATAATAGAGTTATGTGAAGTGAAGAGCACACAAGAAAAAGGAATACATTTTGACACCTTCAAATTTGCCAATCACATTTTTTACTGTTCTCTTTTACTTCAGTATAACTGACCTCACATTATGTTAATTGTTACTTGAAGCATTTCAAGAGTGTCATGGATCTATCCACGACATTTGAATTTTCTGTATAACTTATTTTGTATGAGCTGTTCATGAGGGGCTGATATTGTAGTTTTTAGTCATAAAGTAATTACTGTTGTTGGCTACACAAACTTTGCCTGAACTAAGGCAGAGTCAGTAGAGAAATAGCACTCCTCCACCTCCTCTCTCAAAATATTACTACAGTGTTAATATAATACATTCTACCCCCCATATCTGCAGGGGATACATTCCAAGACCTACTGTGGATTCCCAAAACTGTGGATAGTAGCAAACCCTATAAATGTCATTTTTTGTTTACATACATACCTATGATAGTTTATTTGATAAATTATGCACAACAAGTGGAGAATTATCACTTTTTCATTTATGGAAAGCACTCCACGGCTTCTCTTAGGCTTTGAAGAACTGCCACCATCACTACTTTTGTGCTTTAGTGTCATTATTAAGCAAAATTAAGACTTACAGTCAACCCCCGGTGTTCATTAGCGTCGGAGTTCGTTAAAATCGGTGTTCAAGTTTTTTCACAAAAATTTTGGCTCGGTGTTAACGAATCCGCTCGGAGTTCATGATTCGTCCCAGACGCGTACGCGTGGCCTGAGCGGGCCCGGGCACTCCATTCAGCGTCAGTGTGCTATTGTTTACCAGCAAGCGACCACCACCCACGCATTCATACCAGATATATTGTCATTATTCCACTGTTTTTAGTGCTTGCAACTGCCAAATAAGCAACCATGGGCCCCAGGAAAGCTCCTAGTGCCAGCCCTGTGGTAAAGAGTGTAACAGGGATGCAGGGAGTGTAACAGGGATGCAGGGAGTGTAACAGGGATGCAGGGAGTGTAACAGGGATGCAGGGAGTGTAGCATTCATGCAGGGAGTGTAGCATTCATGCAGGGAGTGTAGCATTCATGCAGGGAGTGTAGCATTCATGCAGGGAGTGTAGCATTCATGCAGGGAGTGTAGCATTCATGCAGGGAGTGTAGCATTCATGCAGGGAGTGTAGCATTCATGCAGGGAGTGTAGCATTCATGCAGGGAGTGTAGCATTCATGCAGGAGTGTAGCATTCATGCAGGGAGTGTAGCATTCATGCAGGGAGTGTAGCATTCATGCAGGGAGTGTAGCATTCATGCAGGAGTGTAGCATTCATGCAGGGAGTGTAGCATTCATGCAGGGAGTGAGCATTATGCAGGAGTGTAGCATTCATGCAGGGAGTGTAGCATTCATGCAGGGAGTGTAGCATTCATGCAGGGGTGTAGCATTCATGCAGGGTGAGCATTCATGAGGGTAGCATTCATGCAGGGGGTGTAGCATTCATGCAGGGGTGTAGCATTCATGCAGGGGTGTAGCATTCATGCAGGGGTGTAGCATTCATGCAGGGGTGTAGCATTCATGCAGGGGTGTAGCATTCATGCAGGGGTGTAGCATTCATGCAGGGGGTGTAGCATTCATGCAGGGGTGTAGCATTCATGCAGGGGTGTAGCATTCATGCAGGGGGTAGCATTCATGCAGGGGGCGTAGCATGGCATGCAGGGGCGTAGCATTCATGCAGGGGCGTAGCAGTCATGCAGGGGGCGTAGCAGTCATGCAGGGGGCGTAGCAGTCATGCAGGGGGCGTAGCAGTCATGCAGGGGGCGTAGCAGTCATGCAGGGGGCGTAGCAGTCATGCAGGGGCGTAGCAGTCATGCAGGGGCGTAGCAGTCATGCAGGGGCGTAGCAGTCATGCAGGGGGCGTAGCAGTCATGCAGGGGGCGTAGCAGTCATGCAGGGGCGTAGCAGTCATGCAGGGGCGTAGCAGTCATGCAGGGGCGTAGCAGTCATGCAGGGGCGTAGCAGGCATGCAGGGGGCGTAGCAGTCATGCAGGGGGCGTAGCAGTCATGCAGGGGGCGTAGCAGTCATGCAGGGGGCGTAGCAGTCATGCAGGGGGCGTAGCAGTCATGCAGGGGGCGTAGCAGTCATGCAGGGGGCGTAGCAGTCATGCAGGGGGCGTAGCAGTCATGCAGGGGGCGTAGCAGTCATGCAGGGGGCGTAGCAGTCATGCAGGGGGCGTAGCAGTCCTGCAGGGGGCGTAGCAGTCCTGCAGGGGGCGTAGCAGGCCTGCAGGGGGCGTAGCAGGCCTGCAGGGGGCGTAGCAGGCCTGCAGGGGCGTAGCAGGCCTGCAGGGGCGTAGCAGGCCTGCAGGGGCGTAGCAGGCCTGCAGGGGGCGTAGCAGGCCTGCAGGGGCGTAGCAGGCCTGCAGGGGCGTAGCAGGCCTGCAGGGGCGTAGCAGGCCTGCAGGGGCGTAGCAGTCCTGCAGGGGCGTAGCAGTCCTGCAGGGGCGTAGCAGTCCTGCAGGGGCGTAGCAGTCCTGCAGGGGCGTAGCAGTCCTGCAGGGGCGTAGCAGTCCTGCAGGGGGCGTAGCAGTCCTGCAGGGGGCGTAGCAGGCCTGCAGGGGGCGTAGCAGGCCTGCAGGGGGCGTAGCAGGCCTGCAGGGGGCGTAGCAGGCCTGCAGGGGGCGTAGCAGGCCTGCAGGGGGCGTAGCAGTCATGCAGGGGGCGTAGCAGTCATGCAGGGGGCGTAGCAGTCATGCAGGGGCGAGCAGGCCTGCAGGGCGTAGCAGGCCTGCAGGGGCGTAGCATTCCTGCAGGGCGTAGCAGGCCTGCAGGGGGCGTAGCAGGCCTGCAGGGGGCGTAGCAGGCCTGCAGGGGGCGTAGCAGGCATGCAGGGGGCGTAGCAGGCATGCAAGGACTTGTTACCTGATGTCTTTATAGAAGGGGATTTCCCTTCCAAAAAATGAAAAAACTTCCATCCTCTCCCGTCTTCCACACATCAACAACTCTTCAATAAATGTAAGTGACATGTTATTATACTATTATTTCTTTATTTCTCATTGTTTTGTGTGTAATTTAATGTCTATATGTTGTAAAAAATTATTTTATTTTAATACTTTTGGGTGTCTGGAACGGATTAATTTTATTTCCATTATTTCTTATGGGGAAAATAGATTCGGAGTTCGTTATATTCGGTGTTCATTAAGCCCTCTGGAACGGATTAATCACGAGAACCAGGGGCTCACTGTACTTTTGGGCCATGGCAAACCGTGGATAACTGAAATCGTGGAAACCAAATCCATAGATATGGGGGTTCTACTGTAATAATAATTTGGGATTTTTGTTGAGTGTCTGTTCTTTCAAGAAATTCACAAGCACTCACACCAAGTCATAAATGCAACAAGAATGATGAACAAGAAATGCTAAAGTTTATATTCAGAAGTGATGGTATAAGCTCTAGACCCTAGTGGGTTTAGCGCTTCTTTTTTATTATAATAATATAAGCTCTAGAAAAGAGCTTCCAACTGAGACATAAAAGCATAAAGATTCCTAACCCTTAGCAAACACTGGCAACTTGTTGAACAGTCCAGCTACATAACAGGGACAGCAGCTAAAAGAAGACTTGCCTATACTGTAGTTCATTTATTTTATTAGCCAAGTAAACTTTACCTTGCCTTACCAAACAAGATGTGGGGAATTCCTGCAATATGCTTTGTGTTTGGGCAGTCAGCTGATGTAGCTCCTTAGTGAATGCACACTATCGAATACAACGTGATAGTTTAACCCCTAAACTGTCCAAACGTAGATCTACATTCACTCGCGCAGCACTCCGAATATTTTGAAAAAAATAAAATTAAATGAAGAGGGCATTATTCTACACGATATAATTTTCTGATTTTATGAAACTTGAATATAATTAGCAAGACCATCATTTCAGCTAAAAATCACTAAAAAACTTCATTTGACTGTTCAGTTAGTTTTACAGTGCAGTAGGACCCCCAGTTGATTGTTTTGTACATAAAACCAGTTTTTTCCTAGATAACTACAGTAGAACCTCGGTTTTCGTATGCTCTAGTTTGTATGTAAAACTATAGTTCTTCTCTATAAAATGTATTTTTCGTTAATATTTTTGGGTGTCTGGAACGGATTAATTGGATTTACATTATTTCTTATGGGAAATATTAACAAGAATAACTATAGTTTTACATACAAACTAAGGCATACGAGAACCGAGGTTCAACTGTATATAAAATGGATTAGTGCATTCCTGAGCTATAATATTCCATGTATAATTTTGGTTGTTTTTCCAATTTTTTTTTTCTGAGATCATACATTCAATACAGGGTGTGTGAGAGGGTGGGTAAGTATGAGAAGAGATAGGTAATTGTGAAGTGTGAAGGTAGTGGTGTGAGGGTGTGGTGTGTGGACCTGCTCTTCTCTCCATTGAACATGGGTGGGAAACTGGGTGGATGTTAGTGAGTCTGGGTGTAAGGATAAGTGGGTATGAGAGAGACTGGATGTAAGGGTGGGTGAGTGTGGGAGATATGTAGTGTGAAGTGTCAGGGTGTTTTGTGTAGACTTGTACCTCATTCCACTGACTTGTGTGTCCACTACACGACTACCAGTGTGAAACCATGACCCTCCTGGGCCTTTGCCATCCTGCCCACCCATCTCCCTGTCATTACATTCATTCTTCCCTTCTTCCTTGCTGGTTTACTGCTGACATCCCAAAACATTAAATAACCATGCATAAAAAACTAAGAAAAAATACTGATTCATCTTTAATAAAAACATAAATATTGAATAACAAAAAAGGCACAATACCGTGACTGGAACAATACACACACAACCCGCACATATAAAAGGAGAGGAGCTTACGACGACGTTTTGGTCCGACTTGGACCATTTACAAAGTCACACTGTGACTTTGTAAATGGTCCAAGTCGGACCGAAACGTCGTCGTAAGCTCCTCTCCTTTTATATGTGCGGGTTGTGTGTGTATAAATATTGAATATTCAGATCTTGACGAATCTTTCCCAAACAAATGAGTTCTCTATGTATGCTTCAAATGGATGTACACAAAGTGTCAATGCATTTGTTAAGAACTTGACAAAAATATTCATAATTTATCCTCAAGAAAATCAATTGTAGTTGTCCTGACATGAAAAGGGAGTTATTGAAAGTACTGTAATTGGTTTTCAAAGTGTCAATGACAAATTCTATACCTCATAAGTCAGAACATCATAAGTCGTGGCCCTACTGTACTATATTTGCTTTGTGTATTTATTTTCTTTATTTACTTCAGCGGTCATCTCCTGCTGAGGCAGGGGTGACCCAAAGAAGGAAACACATTCATCATCATTCACTCAATCTGCCTTGCCAGAAATGTGCTGACAACATAATTTGAATTATCCTGTGACTGCAACATCCTTGCCCCTCCTTCAAAGTGCAGGCACAACTACTTGCTTCCAGAGCTTGCATCTAGCTAACCAGTTTCCCTGAATCCCTTCATAGCTCATACTCCAACAGCACATCAATATGAGGAGGATTTCTGTAAAATGACAGCGAATTAAATTGGTCATGGCAGTATGAGGGTAAGTCAGTAATGCAAGAAAAGGTAGTTGTTTAAAATGCTGAATACCCAAATGGGTCTAGTGCTGCTCACATTTTTTCATATTCATGTAAATTCCTTGTTTGACTGTTATCACTTCTCTTCGCAAGCACCAGGCAAGCCTGGCCTAGGGCTGGGCTGCGGGAGTAGAAAAAATGAAAATTCCATTAAAGGTACAGTGGACCCTCGGTTTTCGTTGAAAATTCTTTCCAGAATGCTGTTTGAGTGCCATTACCAAACGAATTTGTTCCCATAAGGACAAATGTAAATTAGATTAGTCGTTTCAGAACCCCAAAAATACACTTACAAAAGCTCTTACAAAAATACATTTAGTACATAATTGTTCGAGTTTGGAGGTGAATGAAAACCAAGGGTCCACTGTAGTATATCGAAAGTATCACGGACATTGGCCAAATTGTGTACTGGCAGACTGTGAACATTTAGAGACAAGTGCGATGCTGCAGCTTTGTTGGTTGACACATTTGCCATGTGAAAACTTTCTGTACTCTTGGCATTATATTCATAGACTCTCCACAGTTATGGAAAAAAATCTGAGAAAGTACAGGTACTATTGAATACAGAAACATGGCATGTTTTAGAGGGTGTAGCGGTGAATGCACTTGCCATTGTCACCATTAATATACAGTCAGCTGCCTCCATCACGGATGTACAGACTCAAGCAAACACTGCTGTGAAGTTCTCTTTATTATATAGTTGTAGATACGACAAAAACTGTTTTAGGGCTTGTAACTCACATTGCACTTATGAACAGGGACTTTGGAAATAATTCTTTTCTGAATTCTAATCTACAGGTACAAACATTGGGGGCATTCAGACATAATTTCATTTATTTTATCAAGTGCTGTGATTTTTGATGACACACTGGCCATCTCCCACTGAGGTAGGATGACTCAGAAAATGAGGAAACACATTCCCTGTCATGCATTGTTTCAAAATGAATAAAAAAAAATTACGTGTTTATTTCATGGATGTGTGTTGGTGGGCTCTCATTTGTTTGCCATGGAATGGCCAAAAACCATAGATTTAATAATTGTGTTGGGCAGTGTGGCAAAAACTATAAAAAATCAGAATGAGATTGCTTGGTTTATTAGGTTGAGGACCTATCAAGTGCATAACAGTCATTAAGGCAACTTAATCTAATCATTAATATCAAGGATACTAGTTCAGAAATATTATCTACATTATACATTATGGGGATACTGTACTTGGCTTTGTGTAAACTGGTTTTCCTGGCAACTGTCTCATAAGTGATTCCCTGTTGGTTACCAAGGTTTTGCCATTACCCTGAGAGAGAAATGTGTAGAGAATTTGTATAGTTTTTTTGTGCAATGTTCTTTTATTTTGAGTTTTTCTTGTTTTTTTCAGGTTTTTAAGTTGTTACAAAAGCATGCACATCCTAGAACATACATCCCAGACAACAGACTGGACTTTCCCTGGGTAGTACAGAGCACAGATTTTGGCATGCCTCCCAGAGCTCTTGGGTTGCTGCACACTTCCCAGAGCACATAGGTCTCTGCACACTTCCCAGAGCACACAGGTCTCTGCACACTTCCCAGAGCACACAGGTCTCTGCACACTTCCCAGAGCACACAGGTCTCTGCACACTTCCCAGGCACACAGGTCTCTGCACTTCCCAGAGCACACAGGTCTCTGCACACTTCCCAGAGCACACAGGTCTCTGCACACTTCCCAGAGCACACAGGTCTCTGCACACTTCCCAGAGCACACAGGTCTCTGCACACTTCCCAGAGCACACAGGTCTCTGCACACTTCCCAGAGCACACAGGTCTCTGCACACTTCCCAGAGCACACAGGTCTCTGCACATCCTAGAGCATACAGGTCCTGCACACTCCCAACACACAGGTCTCTGGCACTTCCAGAGCACAGGTCTCTTGCACACTTCCCAGAGCACACAGGTCTCTGCACACTTCCCAGAGCACACAGGTCTCTGCACACTTCCCAGAGCACACAGGTCTCTGCACACTTCCCAGAGCACACAGGTCTCTGCACACTTCCCAGAGCACACAGGTCTCTGCACACTTCCACAGGCTCTCACACAGAGCACACAGGTCTCTGCACACTTCCCAGAGCACACAGGTCTCTGCACACTTCCCAGAGCACACAGGTCTCTGCACACTTCCCAGAGCACACAGGTCTCTGCACACTTCCCAGAGCACACAGGTCTCTGCACACTTCCCAGAGCACACAGGTCTCTGCACACTTCCCAGAGCACACAGGTCTCTGCACACTTCCCAGAGCACACAGGTCTCTGCACACTTCCCAGAGCACACAGGTCTCTGCACACTTCCCAGAGCACACAGGTCTCTGCACACTTCCCAGAGCACACAGGTCTCTGCACACTTCCCAGAGCACACAGGTCTCTGCACACTTCCCAGAGCACACAGGTCTCTGCACACTTCCCAGAGCACACAGGTCTCTGCACACTTCCCAGAGCACACAGGTCTCTGCACACTTCCCAGAGCACACAGGTCTCTGCACACTTCCCAGAGCACACAGGTCTCTGCACACTTCCCAGAGCACACAGGTCTCTGCACACTTCCCAGAGCACACAGGTCTCTGCACACTTCCCAGAGCACACAGGTCTCTGCACACTTCCCAGAGCACACAGGTCTCTGCACACTTCCCAGAGCACACAGGTCTCTGCACACTTCCCAGAGCACACAGGTCTCTGCACACTTCCCAGAGCACACAGGTCTCTGCACACTTCCCAGAGCACACAGGTCTCTGCACACTTCCCAGAGCACACAGGTCTCTGCACACTTCCCAGAGCACACAGGTCTCTGCACACTTCCCAGAGCACACAGGTCTCTGCACACTTCCCAGAGCACACAGGTCTCTGCACACTTCCCAGAGCACACAGGTCTCTGCACACTTCCCAGAGCACACAGGTCTCTGCACACTTCCCAGAGCACACAGGTCTCTGCACACTTCCCAGAGCACACAGGTCTCTGCACACTTCCCAGAGCACACAGGTCTCTGCCACTTCCCAGAGCACACAGGTCTCTGCACACTTCCCAGAGCACACAGGTCTCTGCACACTTCCCAGAGCACACAGGTCTCTGCACACTTCCCAGAGCACACAGGTCTCTGCACACTTCCCAGAGCACACAGGTCTCTGCCACTTCCCAGAGCACACAGGTCTCTGCACACTTCCCAGAGCACACAGGTCTCTGCCACTTCCCAGAGCACACAGGTCTCTGCCACTTCCCAGAGCACACAGGTCTCTGCACACTTCCCAGAGCACACAGGTCTCTGCACACTTCCCAGAGCACACAGGTCTCTGCACACTTCCCAGAGCACACAGGTCTCTGCACACTTCCCAGAGCACACAGGTCTCTGCACACTTCCCAGAGGGACCCAAAAGGTCTCTGCACACTTCCCAGAGCACACAGGTCTCTGCACACTTCCCAGAGCACACAGGTCTCTGCACACTTCCCAGAGCACACAGGTCTCTGCACACTTCCCAGAGCACACAGGTCTCTGCACACTTCCCAGAGCACACAGGTCTCTGCACACTTCCCAGAGCACTTAGGATTTGTGTTAGTGTATGTGGTCTCATATTATATATGCTGTATAGAGAATATATTGCCTCAAGCTAAGATGCAAGTCTGAGTCATAAGTTAAGTCTGTAACCAGCTGTGGCACATTACCGTAGTTTTTGCAAGGCCAATGTAAGTTAGGAAATGATATAGTAGAGGCCTACCTTAAGAGCCAGATGTGTTTCTGGAAATTTGTAAAACTCAGTTGTTTGGAACCCTGAGCCATAATATTCCATATTTAATTATAGAAATTACTGACACTAGAGTACAGTTGTCTCCCACTTGATGCAATAGATGCACTTCCAACCGATGGTGCATAAACTGAAATTGCACAAATCAAACCCAGTATACAATAACATTACAAATTCTACATTTTTTTGATGCTGTAGAATCAGTGCTCCTCTGGCAAGACAGTGATAGAATGAATGATGGTGAAAGTGTTTTCATTTTTTGGTTGCCCTACCTCGGTGGGAGATGACCATTGTATTAAAAATTAAAAAAATATATTTGTATAAAGTAGTCCAAACACTTAGGGAAAGTTTTTTTTTTTTTTTTTTTTTTTTTTAACATCCCTCCTCCTCAGTCACTACCACGAATCAACGAGCTTATCTGTCTGGATTGTAGTGCACACATGAACCTGTGAATACAAATTTCTTCTTTCCTTTTCCCCCTTTTCCCTAGTTTTGACTTTGCATCAGATCCACTTATCATAACTGGCTGTGTGCCCATTTTTGCTTTTGATTTGATGTAAGACTGAATTGAAAACCAGCTAAAGAATTTCATTCAAAATATGCTCATTGGATTTTCTTTGCCCAAATCTGTTGTCTTTCTCTTATTTCTTATGTTAAGATAAGCAAGTTTAGAGTGATATTTGAAGATATTGTTAAATAATCAGGTGGTTCTGGGCTTGGATGATTGCATAAAAGTGAATTTATACATCATATAACATTACTGGTAGAAGTGGCGTTACTACATGAAGGCGACTTCATAGTGATAAACCTGAATGAGTTTATCTCTTCCTTGTTCTCCCTCTTCTTCTCTCTCCCATTTCCTAATCTTATTTCCTTGTTCCTTACCCTTCTCTCACAATTCCTTCCCTCTTACTCCTATTCATTCCTGCCCATTTCATCTGATACAAAAGTTTTGCTGTAATATTTCTATTCTAACCCAATACACACTCAAATCCTAAGCATTATGCAAAGTTATGAAAATTGGGTATGGGCCAAGATGACCGGAAACAAGAGTATAGTCTCAGGGCACGGGTTGAAAACCTCCCTGAAAGCACTACTTGTGCTCATCACCCCTTATTCTTATGATTAAGCATTTGCGGGAAGAATGTGATGAGAAAAGTGTTCATACATGCGGACATTTCCCCCTTTTTCCCACTCTCTCATTGTATCTACTTAATTTTGGGTCGTTTTAACTAGATGGTGAGGGGTAGGGGTAGGGATCTCTTCTCTGGGAGGGGTGCCCAACTTCCTGCAGGATGCTGTCTAAACACCCAGCTTCTCTTTTGGCATAAATAATGGGGATATTTCCCCTCCTGTTTAATTTGCTGACATGGCCATTGACCGTTAAGAAATTATTTATTTGGATCGTGCACCCCTTAAGAGATGCTGATGAGGGATTCTTGATCCACAGAACTGGACTTGTCATCTCTTCCTTGGATCAAATCTGAATGCCTCCCATTTCTCAGGCACTATATTACCCTTATGAATTTGGCACTGTACCCTGATTAAATAAATATGGATTGTAGAATGTGAAAAATAGGCTGTGAATTGTTAAAGGTTGTGATTATTTTACGTAATACAAGAGTTGATAATGATGATGTAAGTTTGAAAATGTTAGAAGTGAAATACAGTGTGTTTGAAGTGGTGAATAACCAGGCTGGCCTAGTACAGTGGTACCTCTACTTACGAGTAGCTCAAAACTCGAACAATTATGTAAGTGTATTTTTGGGGGTCTGAAATGGATTAACCTAATTTTCATTATTTCTTATGGGAAAAAATTCCTTCGGTATCGGCACTTGAATAGCAGATTGGAACGAATTTTGCTCGTAAGTAGAGGTACCACTGTACTTTGTTAATAAAATAAAGCAAACATCTCATTGTATATGACACAACACACACTACATAAACAATTCACCCTCTTGCTGTCATGGTATGAGTGTTAGGTGCCTGGGAATATTGTGAGGGAAGGTGGTGTGGTTGTACTATATGTGAGGGAAGGTGGTGTGGCTGTACTGTGTATGAGGAAAGGTGGTGTGGTTGTTCTGTATGTGAGGGAAGGTGGTGTGGTTGTACTGTATGTGAGGGAAGGTGGTGTGGTTGTACTGTATGTGAGGGAAGGTGGTGTGGCAATACTGTATGTGAGGGAAGGTGGTGTGGCTGTACTGTGTGTGAGGGAAGGTGGTGTGGTTGTACTGTGTGTAAGGGAAGGTGGTGTGACTGTACTGTATGTGAGGGAAGGTGGTGTGGTTGTACTGTATGTGAGGGAAGGTGGTGTGGCTATTCTGTATGTGAGGGAAGGTAGTGTGGCTGTACTGCATGTGAGGGAAGGTGGTGTGGCTGTACTGTATGTGATAGAAGGTTAGTTACCATTTTGTCCTAGGCACATGTCGATTAGACACTAGGCCTGTTGTATAAATGTGTGTGTGTGTGTAAGGAAACACTTCAAAATGTTTCGGCCCCACCGGGAATTGAACCCGGGCCTCTGTGCGTGAAGCAAGAGCGCTAGCCACCATGCCATCGGGGCGTGTGGTGGTGTAGCTATGTTACCACACACAAACACCTGGATAGGGCTGCCGGCCACTTCCCACGAGTGTCATAATTATTGAATCCCCATGCCTTGATTGATATCTGTCTAACAAATGTGAGCTCGCCACATATACTTAACATAAACATACACACATACTGTAGTGGAAAATTATCTATGAAAAATTATTTATCATTGTTTTAAAAAAATTGAATAAAGTAATTATATGTACAGTTCCCAATTGATTTCTGCCAAACAAATATGAGCATTCCAACACTCCCAGTGTCATGGAAGTTGTTATTACCAAAATCTTGGTGGGGTAAAAAATAAAATACTCAAATAAGGGATGTATAACTTACTGGTGAAACCCAAGCGGTGATCAGTTTCTCCCAGAATCTATGCAAAAATCTACATACACAAAATATGAGTGCATTTAGCAAAAATTTGATTTTTTTTTATTGAAGGTAATATAGTGTTTTGTTAGTCATGTTTGAAAAGTTTGTAACTGCAGAGATTAACATTTGTAAGAAATTAATTAGCTCCAAAGTGCCTCATTTGTAAATGTGGGTGTTTGTAAGTCTTAGCCCTACTGTAGTGTTTAGGAACATATCTCTGATTATAACTCAGGTGTCATGGAGGAAAAAATAGAAGAGGTTCAGAGTTTCCAAATGATTTTCAGGCATTCTTCTCATAAGCTGCAGGAAAAGGGGGGAACAGACATCTATTGATATTCACAAAATTCCAGAATGAATGTCATGGAAAATCCAGTGAACATTCTGAATATAATCCTGTAGTTTGATTTAAATTTAGGGGTTTGTGCCAGGCTAAATGAAAAAAGGCATTGGGCAAAATCTACAGTTCAAATTCAATTTTTTTTATTTCTTTGTGGTACAAAAATAATGTAGTTTCAATGTAATTAAACATTGGTAGGCACAAAAGAAAGCCAATAGTATGCAATATATTTCAGACAAACTAATCTTAATGCTTGAAGACTACTTAAGAACTAGACATAGACTATTTAGTAGGATTTCTTATGCAGTTAATTACAATCATATGTACAGTAAGAAATGTAGATAATGAACAAATAGTACAATTGTAAAAGTATGAGTGATTATTTCAAGCTGATTGAATGATCTTCAGTTTTGTGGAATGATTGAATAGCTATGGTGAAGATACAGGAAGTAAATTTAGTTATGGTAGAAATATAATGAGATGAGATGTGTAATCAATTTTCTATGGGAGTTGAAGGAAGAACAGAGACAGAGTTGGATGAGCTGCAGATTTATACAAAATAAGAATATACTACTTGTGAGGCATGGTCATGAACTGAGCCGCTGGGACGTTGACCCTCGGAACACCCTCCAGGTATACCACGTATAAACCAGAAATGCATATGCAGTATAAAAAGTAATGCATTCATCTAAAAATCATAAAAAGTTATTGAAAAAATTCACCATATAAAAAGAACATCATAATTTCTCAAGTACAGTACAGTGGACCCCCGGCTAACGAACAAAATTCATTCCAGAAGCCTGCTCAAGTGCCATTACCGAACGAATTTACTTCCTTAAGAAATAATGTCACGTAGGTTAGTCTATTTCAGACCCCCAAAAATACACTTCCACAAGCACTTATAATATTATACTTACATAATTGTACGATTTCCGGGGTGTTCGTTAGCCGGGGGTCCACTGTATTTCTTTTCAATTAATTTTCCTAGGAAGGATGAACCATTGGGTGTAGGAAATTGATTGATTGAGCAGTCTGAGAGTCCTGTGCCTGGTTTTTAGTTTTTTGGTTATATGTTTAGGTGTTATATTTAGTTTACTGAGTATACCTGAATAAAGATGTTATTTTAGAGGTAAGACAGAGAGCAGGATTTCAGATGAACAAGGAGGCTTTAGAATGGGTAGATGTGTAGATCAAGTGTTTACATTGAAGCATATATGTGAACAATATTTAGATAAAGATAGGGAAGTTTCATTGCATTTATGGATTTAGAAAAGGCATATGATACGGTGGATAGTAAGGCTCAAGTTATGGTGTGTAAGAGAGGGGGAGATTACTTCCCAGTAAAAGTAGGTCTTGGACAGGAATGTGTAAAGACAACATGGTTGTTTAACATGTTTATAGATGGGATTATAAAAGAAGTAAATGCTAGGGTGTTGGGGAGAGAAGTGGGATTAAATTATGGGGAATCAAGTACAAAATGGGATACTTTTTGCTTATGATACTGTGCTTTTGGGAGATTCTAAAGAAAAGTTGCAAAGGTTAGTGGTCAGGTTTGGGAGGGTGTGTAAAGATAGAAAGTTTAAAGTGAATATAGATAAGAGTAAGGTGACGAGGGTATCAAATGATTTAGATGCAGAAAAATTGGATATCACATTGGACGGAGGGAATATGGAAGAAGTGAATGTGTTCAGATATTTGGGAGTTGACTTGTCAGGAGATGGGTTTATGAAGGATGAGGTTAATCATAGAATTGATGAAGGAAAGAAGGCGAGTGGTGCGTTGAGGTATCTGTGGAGACAAAAAATGTTATCCACGGAGGCAAAGAAAGGAATGTATGAAAGTACAGTGGAACCCCGAGTAACGAACACCCCGGAAATCGTACAATTATGTAAGTATAATATTGTAAGTGCTTTTGTAAGTATTTTTGGGGGTCTGAAATGGACTAACCTACTTGACATTATTTCTTAACCCTTTGACTGTTTCGGACGTATATATACGTCTTACAAGCCAATGTTTCGGACGTATTTATACGCCTAAATTCTAGCGGCCTCAAATCAAGCAGGAGAAAGCTGGTAGGCCCACATGTGAAAGAATGGGTCTGTGTGGTCAGTGTGCGTAGTATAAAAAAATCGGGCAGCCACTGGTGGATTGTGGGAACACCATTTCAGTAGTCCTTGTTCAGCATGCCTAGCGGTAAGAATTATTTGACTCCTTGGCGCATCTGGGACATTTCTCTTCCTCAATGATAGTTCTAACACAGATGGAAGTGTCTCTGAAGATAAATTTCATGGTTTTGAGGAGTTTGTGACTGAAAGCAATGCCCAGGATACCAGAAGGAAGGAAGGAAGAAAGAAAGAAAGTAAGGAAGGAAGGAAGAGATGTGAGGAAGGAATGAAGGAAAGAAGAGATGAGAGGAAAGAAGGAAAGAAGTAAGGAAGGAGGAAAGGAAGAAGGAAGTAAGAAAGGAAGGTAGGCAGGAAAGAAGAGATGAGAGGAAGGAAGGAAGGAAATATGTAAGAAAGGAAGGCAGAAAGAAAGGAAGGAATGAAGGAAAAAAGGAAGCTAGGAAGGTAGGTATGAAGTTAAGGAAGGAGGTTGTGGAGAAGAAGACATGGGTCCCCTTTTGTGTTGACAGGTTGACAGGCAGTGTGGGGGTGGTGAGTAATGGTATAATATGTCATTTTGACAGCTGCCTTACCCTGACTCAGCAAATTTAGATGTCCCCCACACACACACACACATAGCTTGGAGCTTTGAAGTGCTAATTGCAGTTGATGGAAAGTGTCTAGTCATTATATATGTGTATATATATTATAGAACAATAGTAATAAAAATTTTTTTTTATTGTTGGTTGGTGTAAACAAGTTTTGTAAACAATATAATGATACTAATGTTTGTGCGATTATTGTGTTGCATACAACGTGTATATATATACATTGCACCTTACTTTGGTCTCACAGGCCACATAAGTTATGTAAAAAAATAAAATAGTGAAAAAAACAAAAAACCTACGAAAGGAAGTAAACCAAAGTTTACCAGGTGAGCAACATTCGCCACTGTTGCCATACGCAGCTCATTTTTTGCCAACTTTACGCCTCTATATCTCGGTAAATACTGATCGCAAAAAAAAAATTTGTGGGATTTAAACAATCAGAAAAATAATCTTAACATTTTGATAAGAAAAAATAATTTTTTTTTTCGAATATTTCCCGACAGAATGACAGTTTCAGAGAGGGGCCTCCGACAGTCAAAAGGTTAAGGGAGTAAATTCGTTCGGTAATGGCACTTGAGCACGCTTCTGAAATGAAGTTTTTACGTTACTCGGGGTTCCACTGTATAGTGGTACCAACACTCTTATATGAGTGTGAAACATGGGTTGTAAATGCTGCAGCGAGGAGGAGGCTGGCGGCAGTGGAGATGTCGTGTCTAAGGGTAATGTATAGTGTAAATATTATGCAGAGTATTTGTACTGTGGGAATTAGGAAGAGGTGTGGAGTTACTAAAAGTATTAGTCAGAGGGATGAAGAGGGGTTGTTTAGGTGGTTTGGTTATTTAGAGAGGATGGAACAAAGAAAAATGACTTGGCGAGTGTATAATCTATAGTGGAAGGAAGGCGAGGTAGGGGTCTTCCTAGGAAAGGTTGGAGGGAGGGGGTAAAGGAGGTTTTTTGGGTGAGGGTTTGGACTTCTAGCAAGTGTGCATGAACGTGTTAGATAGGAGTGAATGGAGACAAATGGTTTTTGGGACCTGACAAGCTGTTCGAGTGTGAGCAGGGTAATATTTTGTGAAGGGATTCAGGGAAACCGGTTAGCCAAACTTGAGACCTGGAGGTGGGAAGTACAATGCCTGCACTTTAAAGGAGGGGTTTGGGATATTGGCTGTTTGGAGTGACATCTAAACTGTCGTACCTGAGCACCTCCACAAAGACAGTGATTATGTATGAATGATGCTGAAAGGGTTGAGTGATGAAAGTTTTTTTTTTCTTTTTGGGTCACCCTACCTTGGTGGGGAAACGGCTGACGTGTTAAAAAAAAAAAAAAGGTATTTCTGTAATCTGAAATTCAGAAGAGATATTTGGGCCTAGAAAATCAAGTGAATGCATTTTGAACAGAATTCTAGAATTCATTTCAAATTTAGGGGTTTGTCTAGCAAAAAGATAATGGGAAGTTGCCATTGTTCTCCACAGCAGTGTAGTGTTAGCAAGGGTGCTCCTGTACTTGACTCTGCAAAACACTAGACTTGCAGAATACTGAAGCTTCACTGAACTTTATAGGTTACCAAAATGTTCCAAAAAGTTTTTTTTGCTGGTGTATTTTTGGTATCACAAATTTTTAACTATGAGGTCTGCCTGTACTACAGAATCTATATATTTTCAAATTGTTGCTCAGCATTTGATTGCTGACAATGTGACAAATAGTTGCCAAATAATACAGTACTGTACTGATCTGAACAGGGCCATCACTGTCTTCCTGATTTCTTTCAACTCGACAAACGGTGTTCATTTTCAATAACTCGGCAAAACTTAACATTTTATAGCACAGTACAGTGGAATCTCAGGATTTGTGAGCATTACATTCCTGGAAGTCTCCTAACTCTGCAATTCAAGAATAATACAAAATTCTGTCCATACAGTAAATTTCATTAAATATACAGCCTCTCCTCAGTTAATGACAGAGATAGGGGCCTAAGACCCCGTCGGTAAACGATTTCATAGCTAATCGAGGAATCACCCCTTACTGACACTTCAAAAGTATCACCACCCAAAATTAAAACATTCAGTTTTATGTTTCCTGGAAAATTCCTTTCAATCTGTTTATTATTAATGGTAATACAGTATGACCCCTATGGTTTAGCGCTTCTTTTGATTACGTATAATAATAATAATAATGGTAATACAACATGAAACAGGTCAGTGACTGACTTCCGAGATATTCTAGGAAACGTGTGCATAGCTGATTACTCAATTTTTTTTTTCGAGAAAATCGCACTTTTTTCAGTCTTTGCATAGGATAAGAGTGATTTCTATAATTACCCTTCAGGCTCGTAACATTTTCTCGGTCACTCTTTGTTTTAATCCCTCTCCGCCATCCACCCTTCAATACCTCTCTACGTAATGTCAATTTTTATTAATTTGGTCGTCTTTATCATGCTTCTACGTTATTTATGTTATACCTTATACAGTGGTACCTCGAGTTCCACGCTTAATTCATTCCAGAGGGCAATCCAAGTGCCGATACTAAAGGAATTTTTTCCCATAAGAAATAATGAAAATTAGATTAATCCATTTCAGACCCCCAAAAAATACACTTACATAATTGTTCGAGTTGAGAGCTGCTTGTATTTAGAGGTACCACTGTATTCTGGAATAATAGTGGGGTGAAGCGTCATAGGAAATCATGAGTTACTGACACACTGCTCCTTCTCCCTCTGCTGTAGCTCTGCCCACTTTGGAATGATGCCAAATGGTGAATTAAATGCGTATACAGTGGACCCCCGGAAATCGAACATTCTTCATTCCAGAATGCTGTTAAAGTGCTGTTACCAAACTAATTTGTTCCCATAAGGAATGATGTAAATTAGATTAGTCCATTTCAGACCCCCAAAAATACACCTATAAAAGCACTTACAATAATAAACTTACATAATAGGGAGAGTTGGGAGTGTTCGATTTCCGAGGGTCCACTGTATTAGAAAAAAAAATAAAATAAAAATGAAACTCCAACTTGATAACTTTATTTTAATTTGCATAATTCTTATATACAGTGGACCCTCGGCTAACGATCTTAATCCATTCCAGGAGCTAGACCTTTACCCGAAAAAATCGTTATCCGAAACCTTATTTCCCATAAGAAATAATGTTCCACACATCCAAAAATATTCACAAAAAAATATTGAAATAAACATTTAAAATAACATTTACTTACCGTTATTGAAGAGACTTGCTGGCATCTGGAAGATAGGGAGGAGTTAGTTTTTAGAAGGGGAATCCCCCTCCAAAAGGACTTCAGGTAACAAGTCCCTCTCTGGGGTTACTTCCCTTCTTTTTTTAATGCTACTAGGACCAGCTTGAGAATCACTAGAACTCTTCTTTGAAAAATAACTGTCCAGAGTCCTCTGTTTCTGCAGCCTGTTCAACATTTTCCTGAAGTGCAACATGGCTCTGTCACTGAACTGGTTGCACAGATGGCTCATTTCAGCTTGCTCAGGGTGGTTTTGTTCAACAAATGTCTGCAATTCAATCCACTTTGAACACATGTCCCTAAGCACTGAAGAAGGCACCTCCTTCACTCCCTCTTTCTCCTCCTGTGAAGCAGTAACCTCAGCTCTGGTCTCATGCTGTTGTTAGCTCTACCCTGTGGTCCTCCACTAACTCTTCCACATCCTCACCACTCACCTCCAACCCCAGGCTGTTCCCCAATGCCACTATAGAGTCCACAATAAGCACAGGGTCGTCCTCAAATCCTTCAAAATCCCTCTTTTTCAACACAATCTGGCCACAGTGGTCTCCAAGCAGAGTTCAAAGTCCTGGAAGTCACTCCCTCCCAAGCATTACCTATAAGGCCTATGCAATGCATGATTTTGAAGTGATCTTTCCAGAACTCTCTTAGGGTCAATGCAGAGGCTGAGGTTACATCAAAGCACCTTTGAAACAATGCTTTGGTGTACAGTTTCTTGAAGTTGGAAATGACCTGCTGGTCCATGGGCTGGATGAGAGGAGTGGTGTTAGAAGGCAAGAACTTCACTGTGATGAAACTAAACTTATCAGACAAAAAGTCATCCAAGTTGTGAGGATGAGCAGGAGCATTGTCCAGTACCAGGAGGCACTTGAGTGGCAATTTCTTTTCCAGGAGGTATTTATTCACACTAGGGCCAAACACTCCAGTCAACCATTCCAGGAAAAAGTCCTTAGTGACCCATGCATTAGTGTTAGCCTTCCAATACACAAATTATTCCTGTTAACATTGTGTTTCTTGAAGGCTCTGGGATTTTCTGAGTGATACACCAGTAAAGGCTTCACTTTAAAATCACCACTGGCATTGGCACACAACATGAGAGTTAGCCTGTCTTTCATAGGCTTGTGTCCTGGCAGTGCCTTTTCCTCCTGAGTAATGAAGGTCCTCTTTGGCATTTTCTTCCAAAAGAGGCCTGTTTCATCACAATTAAACACTTGTTGGGGTTCAAATTTTTCAGTGTCTATGAACCCCTTGAATTCCTGCACAAATTTTTCAGCTGCACGTTTGTCTGAGCTGGCTGCCTCACCATGCCTCACAACATTGTATATGCCACTACGTTTCTTAAACCTCTCAAACCAGCCTCTGCTGGCTTTAAAATCACTGTCCTCACCACTGGTTCCAGGCATTGTCTTGACAAGATCTGCGTGCAACTGCCTTGCCTTTTCACAAATTATCGCTGTGGAAATACTATCACCTGCTATCTGTATTTGATTGATCCACACCAGCAATACCTTCTCAACCTCATCCACTGTTTTCAATCTTTGTTTCATAAACATATCAACCCCTTTTGCAACATTAGCTTCCTTGATTTCTTTTCTCTTTGCCAGAATAGTGGTGATAGTAGATTGTTTTTTTCCGTACATCCTGGCAAGCTCACCAACACGTACGCCACTCATATTTTTCAACAATCTCTTTCTTCAGTTCAATGGTGCTCCTCACTCTCTTTACCACAGGGGTGCCACTAAGAAGTTTCTTTGGACCCATGGTGACTTATTTCACAGTGACAATCACTAAACCACCAAAAAAGACACCAAATGTATTGTGAATGTTTGAAAGAGCGCGCTGGGTATTGTTCACTCAAGCGTAAATAATGCTGGACTGGCGTCCTGGGAGGAGGCGCGCAAGCGCAGAGAGGGCAGACAGGTCTTGTACGTATCACTAGCTGAGTAAATATCGCTAACCAAAAAAAATATTGACCGTAAAAAGCAACCGTTAACCGAAAATATTGTTATCTGGAATGATCATTAGCCGAGGGTCCACTGTATTACAGGAAACAATAAAAAAGTAAAATACACATACAACAAGTTAAGTTTACAGAAAAATACATTAAATTTACTATCTAACATCGTTACGAAGTGGGAGGAGCTAAATATGAGAGGGAGAGGTGAGCAGTAGCATTCAGTACATGGTGAGTCATCGTGGGTGTCGGATGTTAGCCATGGTGCTAATAAAATGTTGTGTAATTACGCTAATACAGTGGTCCCTCGGTTTTCGCCAAAAATTCGTTCCAGAATGCTGATCAAGTGCCATTACCGAACGAATTTACTTCCTTAAGAAATAATGTCACATAGGTTAGTCTATTTCAGACCCCCAAAAATACACTTGCAACAGCACTTACGAAAATACACTTACATAAATGTTCGAGTTTGGAGATGCACGAAAACCGAAGGACCACTGTATTAGTAACAAAGGTTATCTATCACATTTTTCATATAGAGGTGTTCCTTTCACGGACTATTTTGCGGTCATTGCTACCCACCTTCGCACCCGTTGGCAACAACGCTGGTCTGACCTGCTGAATAACAAACTTCATTCTATTAAACCGGTTATAGGTTTCTGGCCTTCTTCTTGTCACCAATGTCGAGGTTGGGAGACTACACTCTCCCGTCTTCGCATCGGCCACACCCGTCTTACTCACGGGTATCTCATGGAGAGGCTCCCTGCCCCTCTCTGTGAGCATTGTCAGGTTCCAGTGTCTGTTCGACATATTCTGTTGGACTGCCCACTCTATCAACGAGCACGCAGAATTTACCTCCAATGGCGTCTTCGCTCTGCGGCCCTTTCTTTACCTTCCCTTCTTGCAGATGGACCTTCCTTTAATCCCGACTCTCTCGTTGACTTTTTGACAGAAACTGACTTACTACACAAACTCTGAAGATTATACCTCTAGCACCTCCCTCAGTCCCTTCTACCTTGATCTCTTGCTACCCTCTATCCCTGCACTATCCACCATCCTGCTGCACTCCATACCCTACTAATCATCCATCTCCCTCTTACAACAAATTCTCCCTGCATCCTGCAATAACCTGCAGCGCTGTATAACCCCTGTGGTTTAGCGCTTCTATTTGATTATAATAATAATATCTCACATTTATTACAAATTGATATCAGAAACATGATAAACACCCTAGAACTGTAATAAAGGCACTGAAATAAATAATATATGCCATATTATGAGGGGTAAAGGCGGATGCTGCCACTCTGGTGTTTACATCAGGGGAAACACTCCTTGATCACTTTCATCATAAGAAAAAATGCAAAAATAGCATTTTTTATTATTATTATTATTATTATAATTATAATTTATTTGTTATACCTAATATTATTCTGGAATAAATATGATAGGTAGATACTGTGTGCCTTGGCTTGAATAATTAAAAGGCTCATTGGTATTCTTTTTTGTATCTGATCGTCAAACCAGATCGCCAGTAATTTCTACATTTCATGAAGGAGGCCTTTCCACTGCCTAGTTATTATGGCTTGAAATCCCGTCGATGCTTTCACTGCCTCTTTCACTCTATCTTTATCCTTCAAGATAGTGGAAATGGTAGAATGCGCTAGCTTCAAGTCATCGGCTATCACCCTGTACTTTCTTACCAGCTTCATACTCGTTTATAATCTTCATTTTCACCTCAAGATCGAGAGCCTTCCTTTGTTTCTTAGCTCATCCTTCAGGTGAAGTCAAGATCTTCCTTGTCGCCGACATCTTGTACTATGGGATACACAATAAAGTGCAAATTTGTACAAATATGTAGTCTTGGAGACAGTGAAAGCTAGTGTACTGAGTGGCTGTAGGAAGGAGACTGAGATACTTGACACTGAGACGCTGCTCAGCCTGTATGTCATACGTATTTTGTACAGGTTTGGTAGCTGACATTTAAACTACTCCAGGGCGATTGTTATTATTATTATTACATACGTATTACTATTATTATTAAAATCCACATACCTTGTTCTACGAGTTTAATCATTTATTAAGCTGCCACGAGAGATACAGAATGTAATAATAATAATAAACAATCGCTCTGTAGTGCTTTAGATGTCAGCTACCACACATATACAAAATACATTTAAAGCACCCCAGAGTGATTATTAATATTTTATTAATAATTATATTATATTATTATTATCACCACCACCATCGACATACCTCGTTCACTGGGCTTAATCATTTCTTAATTAAGCTGCCACGATACACTGAGAATGCAAACACAGAGGAACACACCAGCTAACCCCTTTACAATGAACTTTTTATACTTTTTCCATTTTCCTCGTTTTTCCTCTTCCAAGAGGAAAAACCACTCAATACCACTTGTTCGTGGTTACAATAATATACGTAATATACTGCTTGTTGAGCTAGTACACCAAACAGGGAGTAGAATGAAATTAGCTTAGAGGTGTCCACACCACCGTATGTCCTTGGATAGCGAGTACAACATTGTTCTACTGGATGCGCTACTCTTAACGATTGTGTGGTCTAGAGCGTCATGTGTTTTCGCTCGCCATGAGGCAGGCCAAAGCAGCATGGGTTTGACCCCTGGATAGTGCAGTGTTGTTATTGATATATATACAGTGGACCCCCGAGTTTCGGTCATAATTCATTCCAGAAGGCTGTTCAAGTGCCATTACAGAAAGAATTTGTTCCCTTAAGGAAAAATGTAAATTAGATTAGTCCTTTCAGACCCCCAAAAATACACATACAAAAGCACTTACAATATTAAACTTACATAAGTGTTCCTATTTCCGAGGTGACCGAAACTCGGGGGTCCGCTGTATATATACAGTGGTACCTCGACTTACGATATTTTTTCATTCCAGAATGCTGTTCAAGTGCCATTACCAAACGAATTTATCTCCTTAAGAAATGTTGTAAAATAGACTAGTCCTTTTAGACCCCCAAAATTACACTTACAAAAGCATTTAAAAAAATAAACTTACATAAAAGGGTGAGTTTGGGGACCATCGTAAGTCGAGGTACCACTGTATATATATACAGTGGTACCTCGGTTAACGATATTTTTTCGTTCCAGAATGCTGTTCAAGTGCCATTACCAAACGAATTTATCCCCATAAGGAATAATGTAAAATAGACTAGTCCATTTAGACCCCCAAAAATACACTTAAAAAAGCATTTAAAAAAATAAACTTACATAAAAGGGCGAGTTTGGGGACCATCGTAAACCGAGGTACCACTGTGTGTGTGATACACACACACACACACATATATACAGTAGACCGTCATTTAGCACGAGATTATGTTGCACGTTATGGGTATTGCACGATTGAAGAATTGTGGAACATTATTATCTAACACGACGTAAAAATGATATTACATGGTTCGCGGGAGGGGAAAAAAAATTTGAGCGCGCGGTCGCCCGCGGTGGGTTAAACCATTGAGTCAGTGGAGGAGTCCTACTGCCACCCTCACCCACCTACGCATCCGTCTCAGCGTTCAGTTTGGTTCATACGCGTGCATGTCATACAATAATTGGAATATTTGCCCAACCCAATTTTGGTGTGTGGGGAAGTACCCTGGCTGGTGTGTGGGGAAGTACCCTGGCTGGTGTGTGGGAAGTACCTGGCTGTAGTTGGTGTGTGGGAAGTACCCTGGCTGGTGTGTGGGAAGTACCTGGCTGGTGTGTGGGAAGTACCCTGGCTGGTGGTGGAGTACTGGCTGGTGTGTGGGAAGTACCCTGGCTGGTGTGTGGGGAAGTACCCTGGCTGGTGTGAGGGGCAGGCTGGCTTTGTTTATGGGCTGATGCTGTGCCACCCTCCAACCTTCATTATCTTTTGTCATATTTTTATTAATTTGGGAGTCTTTATCATGCTGCTACATTATTTATGTTATACCTAATATTATTCTGGAATAAATATGATAGGTAGATAACTTATTGATAGTAATAATAAGTATTATTATACAATATTTTAGTGCGGTGAGCTCACACCTCCACACACCATGGTGGTCCAAGAGTAACTGAGGCTGAGAGAGACTGCTAGCGCTGTCTCCTTCATAGCCCCGCCTACCCTTCAGTACCTCAATATAATATCAGTTTTTATTAATTTGTGCATCTTTATCATGCTTCTACGATATTTACGTTATACCTAATATTATTCTGGAATAAATAAGATATGTAGATAACCTTTATTGATAGTAATAGTACAGTGGACCCCCAAGTAATGAACACCCCGGAAATTGTACAATTATGTAAGTATAATATTGTAAATGCTTTTGTAAGTGTATTTTTGGGGGTCTGAAATGGACTAACCTACCTGACATTATTTCTTAAGCGAATAAATTCGTTCGGTAATGGCACTTGAGCAGGCTTCTGGAATGAATTTTGTACATTACTCGGGGGTCCACTGTATTATTTTACAGTACTTTATAGTGCCGTGAACTAACATGTCCTCACGCCATGGTGGTCCATGAGCGACTGAGAGACTGCTGTACCTTCTCCCTTTGTCAAAGCCCTGCCCACCCTTCAATACCTCTATATGTCAGTTTTTAATAATTTGTGCATCTTTATCATGCTTCTACATTATTTATGTTATACAGTAGACTACCAAATATTATCCTGGAATAAATATGATAGGTAGATATTATTTATTGATAGTAATAGTATAATTATACAATAACAAATCTAGAAGCAGTGCTTTGAAACTGGGTCTAGACCAGCTGATGATTCCTTACCTTCAGCTGTATAATGTACTGCAGGGTAAAAGAGCCCAGAGATCTATTACAGCAATTATGCATACTTCAATACAACCATCGACTTTATTACTAGAACCTCTACCATCCACTTCTGCCGACAACCAACAACCATCCACCTCAGCCCAGTAGGGCCACACCATGCATATCCACTCTCTTAGCAATCGTCCACAAACACCATTACCCACAATTTAGGGTAAGAAATACTATTTCTATTGCATTTGTAGTCTTAAGCAGTACAGTGGACCCCCGAGTTTCGTAAAAACTTCACTCCTGAAGTCTGCTCAAGTGCCATTACTGAACGAATTTACTCCCTTAAGGAAAAATGTCACGTAGGTTAGTCTATTTCAGACCCCCAAAAATACTTTTCCACAAGCACTTACAATATTATACATACATAAATGTACGATTTCCGGGGTTTACGAAACTCGGGGGTCCACTGTAATATATCACGACAATGAACTACAATTACATATTCACCTTCAATTTTTGCAAGATCTGTTGGAATAAAAAAAACTTGTTTGGCTTTTTGGGGACTCTCAGGAACATAACCCTATTTTTCTCATAACTTCTTTTAATTATCTAACACGATTTTTTATCTAACACGACGTTTTCGGGAATGTAACTACCATGCTAAATGAGGGTCTACTGTGTGTATATATATATGTACAGTGGACCCTCGGTTTTCATTGAAAAATCTTTCCAGAATGCTGTTTGAGTGCCGTTACCAAACAAATTTATTCCCTTAAGGATAAATGTAAATTAGATTAATCAGTTCAGACCCTCCAAAAGTACACTTAAAAAAGCACTTACGAAAATACACTTACATAATTGTTCGAGTTTGGAGGTGCACTAAAACCGAGGGTCCACTGTATGT
>WNWK01027427.1:0-26305 GCA_009830355.1 Cherax destructor
AACAGAACGGATATAAATGCACTGGAAAACGTACAGAGGAGGATGACAAAGTTGATCCCATGTATCAGAAATCTTCCCTATGAGGAAAAACTGAGGGCCTTGAATCTGCACTCTCTGGAAAGGCGTAGAATTAGGGGAGGGGAGTATGATTGAGATGTATCAATGGAAAACAGGAATAAATAAAGAAGACGTAAATAGCGTGCTAAAAATATCCAGCCAAGACAGGACTCGCAGCGATGGTTTCATGTTGGAAAAGTTCAGATTCAGGAGTGATATAGGAAAGTACTGGTTTGGTAATAGAGTTGTGGATGAGTGGAACAAACTCTCGAGTACTGTCATAGGGGCTGGGACGTTGTGTAGTTTTAAAAATAAGTTAGATAAATACATGAGTGGGTGTGGGTGGGTGTGAGTTGGACCTGACTAGCTTGTGTTACTAGATCAGATGCCGTACTAATTTCTTAAGTGGAAGTGACCTGACTACCTGGAGTTTACCTTGAAACTCCAGGTGGTCAGGTCTAAGCCGGGAAAGTGATGGACATGCCTCACATGGGTCAGTAGGCCTGCTGCAGTGTTCTTATGTTCTTATATATATATATATATATATATATATATATATATACATATACACGTCGTCCGTCTCCCACCGACGCAGAGACACCCAAAAAGAAAGAAAATCCCCCAAAAGCAAAATATTTTCATCATCATTCAACACTTTCACCTCACTCATACATAATCACTGTCTTTGCAGAGGCGCTCAGATACAACAGTTTAGACGTCCCACCAAACTGCCAATATCCCAAACCCCTCCTTTAAAGTGCAGTCATTGTATATCCCATTTCCAGGGATCAACTCCATTTAACTGGTTTTCCTGAATCCCTTCACAAAATATTACCTTGCTCGTCAGGACCCAAAACCCATTCGTCTACATTCACTCCTATCTAATACGCTCACGCACGTTTTCTGGAAGTCCAAGCCCCTCGCCCACAAAACCTCCTTTACCCACTCCCTCCAACATTTTTGAGGACGACCCCTACTCCGCCTTTCTTTCCTTACAGATTTATCCGCTCTCCAAGTCATTCTACTTTGTTCCACTCTCTCTAAATTACCAAACCACCTGAACAACCCCTCTTCAGCCCTCTGACTAATACTTTTAGTAACTCCACACCTCCCAATTTCCACACTCCGAATTTTCTGCATAATATTTACACCACAAATTGGCCTTAGAGAGGACATCTCCACTGCCTCCAGCCACCTCCTCACTGCAGCATTTACAACCCAAGCATCACACCCATTAAGAGTTTTTTCTCCACTCTACTTTCGTACATTCACTTCTTTGTATAAACATGTATATATATATATATATATATATATATATATATATATATATATATATATATATATATATATATATATATATATATATATATATATATATATATATATATTATATGTATATATATACATACATAGCACCTTAATATAGGTAGATATAAGCCCCAAACAGACGAACCTTGGGTTATGTTAGCTAGAGAGAACTGGCAGCCCACACTTGAATCTAAGCAGGAGTGATGCTGACTCCTTACCAGATCAGACTTCAAGGAGTGAATACGCGCTGCGAACAGGCAGCAACCCCCACGTGACTCAACATCTGTTACTCAACATACATACATACATACATACATACATACATACGTACATACATACATACATACATACATACATACATACATACATACATACATACATACATACATACATACATACATACATACATACATACATACATACATACATACATACATACATACATATATAAATATATGTTTCAGTGCACTACGCAGAAACAAGCGAAGGTATATACAGAGAAAAATCTCGCTCAGCAGGATTCGAACCCACGTTTGGAAAGTAGCATAGTTCTGTACGTGACACCTTAGGGGGAGGGCTGACACATGGAACGCGCTCAGAAAAAAAAAAAAAACTACGAGAATTGAGATTTTCTTACCGAAAAATAGCTGATCTTTCTGGCAACACCCTCGTGTAATTCTCATCATTATACGATGTTTCTACAAGGAGTTATAGTTATTTATAACATGTGTGGTGACGGCGCCTCTCATAACATACGCGCTGACGCGGCAAAATAAAAAAAAAATTTCCGTTTTTTTCTGTCAGTTTCTTATATTTTTCTCTCTAATATAATACAAATTCACCATTTGAGGTCATACGAGAGTGGGCGGGGCTAACATGGCCTGAGAATTAATCAGGAGCCTTCTCGGATAAGAAGTGCTGACAGGCCATAAATTACGATGTGGCAGATAAGACACACCAGCCAACAGATTATTCTTTTCTTACGCTAATATCAATAATAATGTTTATTTACTTACTACAATTGATCTATTATGACATAAGGCGACATATTAATAGCATAGAAACATGAAGAACACACCAGAATAAATATTATGTGACATAATATGACGGTATATCGCCAGTTAGTGGGAGGGTAAGTCGCCCATAAGGGATATTTTTTCCAATTCTCACATACTGTTATGAGAGAAAACGGATCTAGTGATGGTAAACTGTAGTAGACACTCCTAGATGATGAAAACAGTGGGAAAAAAAAGTATTTTTTCGGAAAAAAATAAATTCTCCGAGTACTTGGGCTGCCGCGCGCTTCGGCCATTATCTCGGAAGTAAGTCATTTACCTATTTAGCCATGTACCATCATTTTTAATGAACGAATTGACTTCATTTTCACAATAAACATAGAAGAATGACTGCTTTACCAATCCGTATGTACCTTTTTGAAGTATCCCAAATATTTTCAGATTTGTGTGGGGTAAAAGTCCGATATTTTGCTAAATGTCAAGAAACCTACAAACTCTTATTTTTTTTTTTAGAATGAAGATAAGATTTATTACAGCATTAGTACATACCGAACGATGGACTTAGAAGTGTTGTATCAACAGAAAGTGTCAAAACCACTTTTCCAACTACCACTTCGGAGGAGCTGACTCCTAAGTATATTTTTTTTTCGTAATTTTTAGTAAATCTTTGCTTTTTGGCCGATTTTATTGGAACTTCGTCACAGCATGGTCGATATAAGCTTCTAATAGTACACCAAAAATGAGCCCAATCGGTCAACAAATAAAAAAGTTGATAATCGAGGTTCAGCTGCCCTTTAGACTTCATAGTTTGTAACTAGGCTCCCGAACATTATGAGGCATCTGTAACCGAGTGGTCTAAGGCGCCATGTAGGAAATTATGCTACCTTCCAAACATGGGTTCAAATACACAAATAATCCACACATAGGAGAGACGAGCTTACGACGATGTTTCCGTCCGACTTGGACTTTGTAAATGGTTAAGCTCACGGTATTGTCTTTATTTTCTTTGTGGGCTCGAATCCTGCTGAGTGTGATAACTGTCAGTATATAAATCTGTTTGTGATAAATATAGTGCAGTATTGAGAGGATTTGCAATATTCAAGGAGACACTGTACATGAAGACATTGCTCTGGAGGGGTCCTTGAGTTGCTCTCCATAAGTAGTTTACTTATGATATACATCGCTGGTCTCCATGTTTTCACGTGAAGACGAACTCTGATAAGACTACCAGTAACACTTCAAATATTATTATTTCTTATTATCTTTCAATGTCAAATATGACTGGATGATAAGTTATGCAGTAATTATGTATTTACCTTGTAAATAAACACAAACATAAAAACTACGAAAATCTTCCAAAAGGTGAAAAAGGACAAATTATGAAAGATTTTCAGAACTTAAATTCGAGTTTCAGAAGATGAATATAAATTATAAATTATATCCTAAACAAGCATTATAGTGTTAAACCAAATTTGGAATTCTCTTCCAGAAAATGCAAAATGTTCCCAATCGCCCATCAGCTTCAATGTTTTTTAAGCACCTCCTTCACTTACTCTAAATTCTGCGTAGACTAATTATGGGAAAACTTATTTTATAAACATATCACTGTTTATCTAATTCATATTAACATTTATTTTGTTATCTCTATCACCTATTTATGTCCGTAAGTCACAACGACTTTGAACTTGATAACAAATTGTGTTACATAAATCATCCAGACTGTTGGAGTTATTATCAGAGATTATAATCTTGTGCATACAAGTAAAACAAACTTTATTTATAACTGTATTTATAACTTAATCTAATGACTCTCTTGATATGCTCTACATAACCAGGGGTATCCTATAAACTATGTCATCCATTGCTATATTAATAATTATATTATGTAACTTTATAAAAATAAATATTATCAATATCATTAGTATCAAATGTCTTGTTTGTAACCTCGTACACCCCATCCCCCCCCAATTTTTTTTTGTTTTTTGTCATATTTTCCAGCAATTTTTTTTTTGTCATATTTTCCAGCAATTGTTTTTGCATAATTTTTATGACAAAACGAACATTCTGCATTAAAAAACGAAACGATTTTTATTTTAAACTCAGTCAAAATAAAAATGTTCTGGAATCATGATTTACGACCCATCCTGGATTTATGCAAAATTTGGCATATTTTCTTTGTAAGGATTCTTCAGGACTTTTAGAATGGTGTTAAGTGGACCTTATGGAAATGTAATGTAGCAAAATAAATTTTGTTGTAGTTTGCTTTTTTGTATTTTGATAAACAAATGACCTAAACTGTTTGGACTGTTCAGTGAGTAGAAAACTATATAACCTCCACAGAAGACTCACACTGCAATGCAGGAATTACCCTGCTTGCCAACAATTGATAATCAAACATCATTATTCTTATTGCAAAATGCACAATTAATCACATTTACAGAATCCCTTGTTTTACCAAATTACAAATAAATAAACGATACAACAAATTTTACCATTAATATGATAAATTGAATAAATCCACGAATCATATCTCATAGCAGCGCAATAAGATAAACATTTTTCATACTAAAAGATCTTCATATCATCATTCATCAGTTAGTTCACTGCATTATAAATGGATTGTGGCTCACTACATTGCACAAAAAATTAAAAGGCAGCAGTTCTTTTCCTCAATCTATGAAGACTAACAATGAAACTATGTACTTTCCATTCTCAGCAATGTTTGCCAATAGGGACCTCATTAGTGCTCTTGAGGTGAACTTTACCACGACTGGCCCGGCTAGTATACACTTGAGTGAGGCAGTGGACGGGGAAGACGTGGTCGATGTGGCGAGGCGAGTGTACCACTACTACCTGGGGGAAGGACTCAACATGGATGAGGATCACAGTGAAGCCCTCACACAGGTACTCCGGTCCAAGGGCCAGATATAACACATTCAGTTCCTAGATAGTAAGGGCAATAGTTAGTAGTTACGTAACTCCATCTGCTGTGTCCGCCATGCTTGCGGGCAAAAACTGTTTTCATTTACTAGGCATCGTGTATGATGAAGCTGTATAGTGAGTGGCAAACATGGCACAAAGTCAAATTTTGGTCAGTGATCACAGAGGACACCTGACATAACATTAATGTGCGGGATATACGCAGAAGGTGGCCATTTTAAGTATTTGTGATTTGTACACAGTACCTTTTTTTTTCACCCTTGACTCTGGTAGGGAAACTTTGCGAAAGTGTTTATATCAGATACGAAAACCCTTCACCATACTCATGAGAGATGGCGAAGTCCTACAAAAGCACGAGCTGCTTTAATTAAATATTACACAGCATCGCTGCTAGGGTAAAGCTCCACTTTGGGTGAATTGTAGTATAATGAAGTAGGCACGTTGCCAGTCTTATTTCTTTAGAGATGTATCTAAAAATTTAGGTGGATGGAGCCCAAAAATTAATTATTTTATTTTTTGTAACGAAAGTGATTTCCATATTACTTTCCAAAGTGATAGTAAATCAAAGACACATTTGGATACTTATTTGAGATAATTAAGTATTTGATATTAAGAAATTAGTGGAAACTAATAGTTTTCACTTTTTAGTTTCTAAATTATCATAAAGTACTCATGTTTTAAAAATACTACAATAAAAACAGAACTTAAGAAACAGTGTAACATTTCAGAAAAGGTTTATTCTTGTTTTAATCGCGAAAAAAATATCCTGTATTGAGAGTGATGTCGTTGCGTCCTCAGATTCTCATTTAAGCTACTCGTCAGTTGGTCCTAGTAGTTCGTATCACAAAAGAATCCTTCGCAGCTGAAATGAGGTTCAGAATATCAATATACAATAAATAAATAATGACAGTGAAAATAAATGGATAACAGTGCTGGAGCAGGTACAGAAAAAAAGTTTGGGAGGCTGTGCGCCCATAGAGTCTCCCTATGGCTCCTGGCCTATCAATATGTTCCCTACTCTCTATGTGTCTTTGAAATTTCAGTACCATTTATTGGCTGACACTATTGTCTACTTAATACTATTGATACTTTTTATTGCTGGTTCATTATGTTAAATATATTTGAGCATCTCTCTCTTGTTGGCTTCAATATTTAATAGCTGATAAATCTTGCAGTCCCCGTTAAGTTTAGTGTGTTCTTGCAAATTTGTCAATCCAATTTTTCTTATAAAAACTGGTATCATTAGAATCCGTGATAGAATTGATGAATTCCTATTCTGATCGGCTTCAAATTTTCCCAGAGAGCGAAGGTTTGTGCTAACTAAAAAATGTGTCACCTTTGGGCTTCAGAATATAAACGCTGATGTATTCCATGTGATGAAAGACACGATATAAGTTTAGGCATATCTGAAGTTTTTATGAAATTGTTGAAAGAACTTTGAATTGTTGGTTTCAAAGAAATTAATGGAGAATGTCTTTCCTGACAGAGTTCAAACCTTTAGGGATGATGGACCTTATTAAAAGAAAGCTTGGCTCTTACTTTGGGGTTTGTGATTTTTTTATTGCCATTTTTTAACAATATTGGTTTCCATGAAATAACTTGAGAAAGCCTCTTATGGACGGCTCATACGCTTATTGAATTTGAGCTTTGTACGTGTATTCTACTTAGACGAAACTTGGTCCTGTTAATGGAGTGTGTAGATGCCACTTTGCCACTTTCAATTATATTTTTTAGATCCAAAGAACGGAATTTGTTGATATAAATGGTATAAAATATCTACCAAACATTCTCGGCAGTCCCTTACAAGTCCGTCTCAAATCTAACCTACCCAGCATTCTCCACCTGACTCTCCACCCTATAAATACTAAAGTATTTGCACAAGCTAACACTAGAGTCGCCATCGCTTCCAGTACTTCTATTAAGGATCTAACCAGGACTAAATCCAAGCACCATGAACCAGTCAACGCAGGGGTCTACACTATACCCTGTGGAGGCTGCGACAGAATTTATGTAGGAGAAACAGCAAGAAACCTCGAAACACGCATCAATGAACACATTAATGCATGCAGAAACGATAACCTGAACAACGCCTGCGTACAACACCGAAATTCCAACAGTCATCTCATGAAATTCAAAGACGCCCGACTAGTAATCAAAGAAACTAATTTCCGTAGACGGAAATGCCTTGAATCAGCACTTATCTCTGTTTCTAACACAATTAAACAAAACAAAGGCAGCTTCACCATCTCTGAAGTCTTAGCAAGAATCCTCCTGAAAACAGTAAACCCTACCATCACATAGTCTCTCCTGCCAATTCAACACAAGCACATCGTAGATGTGGAACACTCCTACAGGCCTTCTATATTTCAACCTCCAGCAGAAATATTTGTCTAACCTATTGTTATACTACCCAAGTATTTATTTTATCACCTTTTACTCATGTGCATATTGATTGTTCTACCTTATTGTATTACTACTACTACCTCTTATATCACTACTACTTCTATCACCACTAGTATTTCACCTCACTTTGAGAGTATATATATGCCCACTGTGTCCATGTATCGCTTGTAACGGCTTGAGAAAGCTCCTGGAGAGCGAAACGTTGCCACAATAAAATGTCACATTAGTTGCATTTGTGTCCTTTACTTAACAACGTGACTGGAAAAGTCCATTGTGTGGGCGAAACGTCAATAAAGGATCACATTATACTGCATTTGTTTATTTTTCCAACGGAATTGATCTTACCCTTCCTCCAGTCACATTTGAATACCTCCCCCCATCCAGAGGCGCTAGATGACTTGTGTTGGTTTAGAGCATTCTCCTGATTAAATCTTTAATTCCTGAGTCAATTAATCAAATGGATGAAAAGTTTTTCTTTCGGGGAGGTGGAGGTTATGTTTTGTAGATGCAAATTATGTTGGATTCATTGCAATAGTTGGAGAATCTTCTTCAGATCAGCTTTAAACTTTTAGTGCTGATACACACACAACCCGCACATATAAAAGGAGAGGAGCTTACGACGACGTTTCGGTCCGACTTGGACCATTTACAAAGTCACACTAACACGAACGAACGAACGAACGAAGACTCTCAGGTAAGTACCCACGAAGGGTGATAGTAGATTGGATAGATGAAGAATAGTGGGTGAGAGGAGTTTTAATTAGGTGAAGGGAAAGAGCCAGGGTTAAACCCAGCTGCGTAGCGTTGGTTGGCATAATAGATGAGGTAGTTTGAGGAGTGGTGGTGATCTGCATATTGAAGTCGCTCACTGGGTGTACTGGACTTGGTTCGGGAGGCACGGACATTATGTGGGCGGCAGCCATAACGTCATCGCTGGTTTGCTATTTGTACTGCTTCTCTTAAATGACTGAGTGGGATACGTGGAATGTTGCTGGGTAAAAAGGACGTCTTTTAAGGTCCACCCCTGCAGAGGGCAGGGTAGAAGTTAGGAGATAGAAAGTATAGTATTAGGTGTAGAGAGGAGGAGGAGCAGGATTATTGATAGATTGAAAAAGGTTAAGATTATTGTCTGGTTGCCTGATGACGTCGTCTAGAAAGGTTGTCCAAGTGTCTTGGTATATTTCAATACGATCTATGTGTCTGTCACTGAGTTCTTTCCAGAACACGTTCAAAGCTGTAGTGCCGGTCCTATTGTGGAGGGACTCGCTGGTGGCGAAGTCATCCCACTTCGTTCCCAGCACCCACCGCAATGCACGGTTCTGTATTCGTTGCAGTTTTAAGATGTTTGTTTTAGCAGCAAAAGAGAGGGCAAGAGGTGTGTATGTGATGAGTGGTCTTATGAGAGCCTTGTACAGGTGGAGTTTGGTGTTTGGGTGTGAGTCTCTGAGTTTGAATAGCCTACCAAGGGCATTACTGGCCATAACTCTTTTAGTGTTTATGTGGGTGTGTATTCTCAGTCTGGAGTCCAAGGTAACTCCGAGGACTGTAGTGTTGCGTGTACGTGGAATGGGTGTTCGTGTAGTGGACAGGTGGAAGGGGTATTTATAGGCAGCCAGACAGGGGAGGGCACAAGAAAGTGGTGGAGGGGTAATGGAGGTAGTAGTGATAGTGGTAGTGGTAGTAGTGGAGTCAGTCATAAACTAGGAAAGGAGCACTGCAAAGACGCTGGCGGCCCGCATGGGTAAGAACAAGAACACAGTGAGGAAAAATTAAAATGAGGACATATACAAGGCAACAGAAAAGAAAAGAAAGAGAACCCAGAGGAGAAAGGAGAAGGGGGAAGAGAAAGAAGGGGAAGGAATCAGGTTAAGTCACGGGTGTTCTGAAGTATGGAGCATTTAACAATGTAATGGGAGAGGAAAGCATCAACAGAGACAAAGCCAGGACTAAGATTCATACAGGGAAAGTTGTGTATAAGGGAGGATTCAACCAGACGGCGACTGTGAAAGTTAGACGTAGGTTAGACAGTTTTAGCAGAAGACCAATCAATAGGATGACTGTGATCTCTGACATGACAGAAAAGAGCATTATTAGTGTCGGCAAGCCTAACACTATTTTTGTGCTCCCTAAGTCTGTCAGAAAGAGATCGGCCAGTTTCTCCGAAGTATTGAAGAGGACAGGAGGAGCAAGAAATAGAGTAAACACCAGGAGAATCTATAGAGGGAGTAAGCTCCTCTCCTTTTATATGTGCGGGTTGTGTGTGTATTGTTCCAGTCACGGTATTGTGCCTTTTCTTGTTATTTTAGTGCTGATTTATGTTCCTCAATTGAAATTTTCGCTTTCATTTTAGGATGTCCTAGATTAAATCTAATTTATATACTTTTATGGGTCCTTAACATCCATGTGCTCTTAAAATCACTGAGTTTTTTTATGTGCCCGAACCTTAATTAAATTTACTTTTGTACTACCATGTAAGGGAATTAGACACATGCTACACTTGGATTTATTTTTTTGAAGACGTTTCAATTCAAGACAGAAGATATCTGATGTTGAAATGGAAACTGTAAGAGATTAGGTAATCAGTCCATCATCCTTGCAGACCTATGCATTAAAGACAGTGGAAACTAAGTTAATAAGTCCTTCAGCCTAGCTTTCGTTGTTCAGTACTTTAGTCTTGATGACTGTGACTAAGGTACTGAACGCCAGCATCCAGCCTAAGGGACTGATTACCTAATCTTCTAGTGTATCCTGTTTGAAAACCTTCAAATAACTCTGTATTAAATTAATAAAGCCATTGGTTGGCTGAATGTTTTCAAAGATACATTCCCAGATGTTGCATTTGTGTCTAATTCATCTTTTCGGTATTGTATACCTTTATTCTTATAATATTAACATGCACACTTGAAATATAAATGTTGATCAGTGTTAGAAAAATATTTGAATTGATTTTTGTCCTGTGTAGGTTTTAAATTAATTTATTTTTTCATGGAAAAAAGGCAAATAATCATTCTGTGTCATAACCAGCGTAAGTTATTATTATTATAATCAAATAGAAGCGCTAAACCACAGGGGTTATACAGAACCAGCGTAGGGAAAATAGTTTATCAACCACATTCTGTGTGGCCAACCCTGACCATGTGATGTTACGTGCAGTTTCTGCATTAAAATACATTCGTATTCAAACCCAAAGGCCTGAGGTACAAGAAAGTACTTGATCCCAAGGATATTTTATGCATGCAAGTACTCAGACCCATGAGCTTGTGTGTGCACACAGGTACTCGAGCTCAAGGATATTATGTTCTCACAAGTACTCGAATGCATGAACTCAAACGCAAGTGAGCTAGAGTGTACACTCAATTATTTAAGTATATTGCTAAGAGTTATGAGATAAACTGATGAGATGGTAGTTAACACGATCAACAGGAAGAGCAAGTCACAAGTAGAAATGACTCCAGGTAGATCTATTCTATCCTAACACAACTGGAAGTTTTAACAAATTACACTGGTCTGCATGATTGTTTTATTGACTCTATGGTATCTTTTTCGGTATATATATATGGAAAATAGTGATTCATTGTGTTTTTTATTCATCTCTATTATATCAGGTTGTAAAGTTATACGGAAACGTTACTTCTCTCTTTTCGTATAACATAAGTAAATGAGAAAGTGGTATATTACCAATTAAAATGCTTACCTTATATTGAATTAAATGTTAAATCTAATATATTTTTCTTTATTTTCAGATTATTAATATGTCTAGAGGCTGCATAAATTCACCAGACATATTTTGCTGTCTGAGGGCAATTCACCTTCAGATTCCCGGAGCAACATTACTCCTTTATTGAAGCGCTGCTACTTTGCTTATTTTGGCTGCAAACTTGGAGACCAAGACAAACCATTTGCACCACACGAAGCTTGCAAGAGTTGCATCAGTAAGCTCCAAATGTGGTCAGTTGGAAAACTTTAATATATGCCCTATGGAGTACCAATGGTATTGAGGGAGCAGATGAACCACCAAAAGTAGCAGTCACCAGACTGCTACTTTTGTATGACTAAAGTAGCTGGATTCAACAAGAAGACTAAATATTGCATAATATACCCAAATATTCCTTCAGCAATAAGGTCTGTTCCACACTCTGAAGATATTCCTGTACCTGTGCCACCTGAGACATGGCAAATTTCATCAGAGTCTGATACCAGTGATTCTAAGGAGATGGACGTAAACTATGAACCACCAACAAATGACGATACAAACGCTTCAACAAAGTCGAGCTGAATGACTTGGTGAGAGCCCTTAACTTTCCAAAAGAAAGTGCACAGTTACTTGGCTCTAGACTGAAGGAACACAGGCGTCTAGCTCCTGGAACATTCGCTTAGTATCATCATCGTGAAGCGGAATTCACTCACTTCTTTGACAAAGAGGAATCTTTAGTTTTCTGTTCAAATATTTCTGACCTTATTGAGCACATGGGAATATCATACAAAGCAGATGAATGAAGACATCTGTGCCAATTGGCCATAGTGTCCAAATGTCAGAAACTTACGCAAATATGAAGACACTAATATCTGCAATCAAGTACTAAAATCACAATTTTCTCATTTGTGACGATTTAATAGTTATTGCTCCCCTACTAGGTCTTCTAGGCGGATACACAAATTATCCCTGTTTTCTGTGTCTTTGGGATAGTAGGGCAGACAGCCAGCACTATGAACAAAAAGACTGGCCACCAAGAACCAGCTTCTTACCCGGAAATCACAACGTGAAAACTGTGCCACTAGTTAATCCCAAGAAAATTCTGCTGCCACCACTCCTCATCAAATTAGGGCTTTTGAAAAAAATTGTGAAGGCCTTGAACAAGAATGGATCTGCTTTCAAGTGCCTGGAGTCAAAATTTCCTTGTATAAGTGAAGGCAAGCTAAAGGCAGGAATCTTTGTTGGCTCTCAGATTCGGGAATTGATGAAGGACAAGCGTTTTGATGAACCATTAGCAGGTGTCGATGTGAATGTCTGGTTTTCATTCGAGCAGATTGTCCACAACTTCCTGGGAAACAGATGCTCCCCCGAATTTGAAAAGAATGATCCAAGACCTGATTTCAAGTTTCCAACAACTTGGGTCTAGAATGAGTGTGAAGGTGAACTTTTTGCACTCACATCTTGACTATTTTCCCATCAATTGTGGGGACTACAGTGAGGAACAAGGAGAGCAGTTCCATCAGGATATTTGCACCATGGAAACTCGATACCAGGGCAAATGGAATGTCAGCATGTTGATGGATTACTGCTGGTCATTGAAACGTAATGGTCTCGATGCACAGCACAAGCGAAAATCAAAGCGGGCCTCCTTCCTTTGATTCATTATGTAGGCTAACCATTAGGAGCATATTTTTTTAATAAAATCATTTGATTTGATTCATGATGATATGGAATTAATATGTTCTTAAAACTAACAGAGTGTGTTTTTCCATGATTACTTGCCTAATTTTAATAAAGTAACAATTTATTAAAAATTCACAATTTTTTATCAATAATTTGTATTTTATTCAAAATCTTTACTTGATAGAGCAAAATGGTTTTGAAATTTTCAGTCAGCAGCCCAAGAATATGTAAGACCAGTGTTATACAAAACAATAAGCAATGAACACAGGGCACAGCGAGAATAAATTTTTCAACTGTATCTAAAAATAAGTAATATCATGGAAACTTTGTCTCTCCGGCAGCTGTACAGCCATGTGCATTTCATAGTGGATCATGCATGACCTTGTGACGAAGAACCACATCCATCACGCCTACCATCACAACACTTACCGCTATGAGTTCCGCTACAGAGGTGAACTCTCTTTCGGCGACGACTTTGATACCCACGTCGGTAAACACTGTAAGTACTGATATATAATAATAATGTTTGCTTGTTAACGAGTGCTCTGAGGGGTTGGTAACCATGGCTGTCAAGTGTCATAATTTATTAACTTGATGGTCGTATTTCTCAAAAATATTTATAGACCCAATCTGCTTATTAATTTCCTTCATAAACATTACTGATTTTATCATAATGATTGAAAGTTTGAGAGGAATTATCTTCCTCTCTGACTTTCAATCTGGTGATATTATTTGCTTATGTTTTTCCATAAATCAGTAAGTTGGCGTCCTTCACTATTTCAAAGACTTTTATGATGTGGATTATTAGTGATGCTGGTCTTTAAATTTTAACGATTACTTGGTGTGGCATACACCAAATATGCTACAACTTATTCGGTGTTCAGTACACAACTACTTACATTTATTCTGTACCAGCCAAACTGGCAGCTAGGTCAGAGTAGCTGATCTTCTTAAAATTCAAGTTTAGGTAATAGGTAACCATCCAAGCTAAATAGTTGACATTTCGACCTTAAGGAATAGAAGAATATATCACTTAAATTAACGGATCCCACCTAAAGTAAGAGGTGACCATCCTATTTGCAGTAACAGATGACCCCACCTTAGATAACAGACGACCATATAATTTAAGAAAAAATGACCACAGTTGAAGTATCATATAACTATCTCATCTTAAGTAACCTATGTCCATTTTATATATAATAACAGAGATACATATCATGTTTGGTAACAGATTACCATACCACTTAAAGTCACATATGACCATCCTATTTAAAGTAACAGATAACACACCCACCTAACATAAAATATAAGAATATTATTTAAAGAAACATTAGACCATTTATGGCTTACGTCTCCCACCTGCAGGGGTGACGCATGCCGATGATTTGCTCTACTTGTTCCAAGTGGGAGAGCTCCTCGGTCCTTCAAAGCAACTCCAAGAGCTCAGCACATCAGAGGACCTAAGAATGAGAGATATTATGTCCACACTCTGGACCAACTTCGCCGCCACAGGGTAATGAGACGTGTTCTCGTAAATTTTAAGGAGGACAAAGGAAGAACGATGAGTTATTTCTGAGGCAAAGCTAGGTTGGGCAGTGGAAGGTAATAATGATTTGTGACCTATGAGGACGTGAGGAAAAAGTGGGGTCTCGTAGCTCTGTTGGTAGCGCACTCAGCTCACACAATGAGGTCCGTGGTTCGATTCCCGATACTGGTGAAACACTGGGGGCGTGTTTCCTTAATACACCTGCTGTACCTGTTCACCTAGCCGTAAATAGGTATCTGGGTGTTATGGGGACAAAATTAACCTACTTTGCCCAAAATGCAATGAATAACCAAGGGCTTTCTATATATAATGTAAATGATGTCAGATATGCATGTATAAGTTGCATCATGTACTTGTAGAAATAAACATTATTATTATTATTATTATTATTATTATTATTATTATTATTTATAGGATGCAAGATAGCAAAGTAAAGTTGGTGTGATGAGTGTTGATGTATGTAATATATAATTACCTAGTCTAATACAGCTTTGCTTTCAAATATATGTTACACTCCTTCATTACATTTGACGTTTTATTTTTTTTTGTAAATATTCTAATTATCTTGACTTATTAGCAAGGCAGCAGTTGCTAATTTCTTAAATTGGTATTTCCTGCAGGAACCCAACTCCTGACGACTCTCTTGGGTTCATTTGGGAGCCCTCCGCTGAAGACAGCCTCCAGTACCTCGCACTCAACCTTAAACCCACCATGGAGGCCGACCAGAGGCAAGAGGTCAGTCCTGCATAGCTTCCGTGCATGCAGATTATGAATATCTTGATGCATTTACGAACTGGATGTATTTCAGTCACTACGTGATCTGAGAAAGGCGTCCCCGTGTACCATAATCTACATTTCCCGGTGTCTCAATACACACGACTGGAATAGCGCAAAGTGTGCCACAAGTTGATTATTATAACTTTGAAGATTTTAAAGGAACCAGAAGAGGCATTCAAAAATTATATGGAAATTAATATTTAAATTTCTGAAAAAAATGATAAATTGGGACTTTTGAATTTTACTCTCTGCCATCATCGTATTTTTGGTATTTTTTTAATGTAGATGAATGGTTCAGGGAAACGACAAGTTGATAAATTAGACACATGTGCAACACTTGGGTGTCTTTAATGAGGAAACGTTTCGCCACACAGTAGCTTCATCAGTCCATACAAAGGAGAATGGCGAAGAACAGGAGGAATTTGAGGTAATCAGTCCCTCAGCCTTGAGTCGATGGACTGATTACATCGACTTAATGCTGAGGGACTGATTACCTCATACTCCTCCTGATCTTCACCATTCTCCTTTGAAGGACTGATGAAGCCACTGTGTGGCAAAACTTTTCCTCATTAAAGATACCCAAGTGTTGCACATGTGTCTAATTTATCAATTTTTTTTTTAATGTTTGAAGCTACTCCTCCGAGGGTTTTGGAAGTTATCCGAACCATTCCATGATTAAGAGATCAGGTTCAACAACTTTAGTCACAGGGTACATAAAGACACCAGTTGTTCCAGGAATTTGGGTATCTGAATTTGGGTATCTGCAGGCATGGTATATCTGGTAAAACAGGTGGGACATGTACTTTTGATCATCCAAAAATTGCCGCCCCAGGCCCAGACTCATGGAACTCCGTGTTCATCAAGAACTACAAGAAGCCCCTGTCGTCGTGCCTTTAGCATTCTATGGAGAGGGAGCATGGACACAGGACATCATCCAACGCTCACTAAAAACAACAGGTATAGCCCCACTCTACAGAGGTGGCAGTAAAGCAATTGGCAAGAACCACTCACCGATAGCACTAACATCGCCAACCACCTAGATACCAATCAGCTACACAATCCAGGGCAACACGGATTTAGAACAGGTCTCTCCTGTCTGTCTCAGCTACTGCACCAGTATGACAAGGTCCTGGATGCTGTAGAGGATAAAGAAAAAATACAGATGTAGTGTACACAGACTGCAAAAGCTTTCTACAAGTGTGACCATGGTGTAATAGCGCACAAAATGTATAATAAAGGAATAACAGGAAAAGTTGGTAGATGGATCTATAACTTCCTGACAAATAGAACACAAAGAGTTTATAGTATACAGAATAAAGTCTGAGGCAGCTACGGTGAAAAGCTCTGTTCCACAGGGCACAGTACTCTCTCCCATTCTATTCCTCATCCTTATATCTGACATAGACAGAGATGTAAGCCATAGCTTTGTGTCTTCCTTTGCGGATGACACCCGGATAGCCATGACAGTGACCTCCGTTGAAGACACCGCAAGACTCCAAGCGGACAACAACCAAATTTTCAAATGGGCCACTCAAAACAATAAGAAGTTCAATGAATAGATATTTCAACTACTCAGATATGGAAAACTTGAGGAAATTAAAACAGTATCAGGGTATACGACAAATTCTAACTATACAATAGAGCGAAAAAGTAATGTGAAGGACCTGGGAGTGATAATGTCAGAGGATCTCGCCTTCAAGGACCACAACAATGTATCTACCGCATCTCCTCGGAAAATGATAGAATGGATAATGACGACCTTCAAAACTAGGGACGCCAATCCTATGATGATTCTCTTCAAATCACTTGTTCTAACGAGGCTAGAATACTGTACAATAACTGCTCCTTTCAATGCAGGCGAAATTGCTGACCTGGAGAGTATACAAAAAACATTCACGACACACATAAGTACGATAAGGCACCTAAATTACTGGGAACAGTTGAAGGCCCTAGATTTGTATTCCCTGGAACGCAGGCGAGAGAGATAAATAATAATATACACTAGGAAAATCCTAGAGGGATTAGTACCAAACTTGTACACGATAATCACTCTCTATGAAAGCAAAAGACTCTGCAGGAGATGTAACATTACCCCAATAAAAAGCAGGGGCACCACGAGTACACTGAGAGACAACAAAGTAAGTGTCCGGGGCCCAAGACTGTTCATCTACCACCCAGCATACATAAGGGGGATTACCAATAGACACCTGGCTGCCTTCAAGAAGACACTGGACAGGCACCTAAAGTCAGTACTGGACCTGCCGGGCTGTGGATAGCATGTCAGTGTGCGTGCGGTTAACAGTAACAGCCTAGTTGATCAGAACCTGATCCACCACGAGGCCTGGTTCCAGACCATGCTGCTGGGGCGTTGCCAACGAAACACTCTCCAGGTATACTCCAGGCATCGGTAACGTGTTGTACGGTACCGTTGACTAAATTCCTGGAAAACTGAAGCCGAGTGGATAAGTCATTCTTGAGATATAAGCGAAATAAATTCATAAAGTTGGAAGAAAAAGTTAAGGTACACTCTTCAAGGTCCACCTTCGTGAGCACCTAATAAATATATTGTCCACACACACACACACACACTCACACACACACACACACTCACACACACACACACTCACACACACACACACTCACACACACACACACTCACACACACTAAGACACACACAACACACACACTAAGACACACACACACACACACACACACACACACACACACACACTAAGACACACACACACACTAAGACACAACACACACACACACACACACACACACGCAGAGAGAGACAGGACCTAGTAGCAATCAGTGAAGAGGCTGAGCCAGGAGCTATGAATGGACCCCTGCAACCACAAATAGGTGAGCACACAGTGATAGAAGTGATAGACTCAGAAGTGTCCCTGTTCGCAGATGATGTGAAGTTAATGAGGAGAATTAAATCAGATGAGGATCAGGCCTGACAACACTGGAGGACAAGAGGGTTAGGGGAGACATGATAACGACATACAAAATACTGTGTGGAATAGACAAGGTGGATAGAGACAGGATGTTATGGAGAGGGGACACAGAAACAAAGGGTCACAATTGGAAGTTGAAGACTCAGATGAGTCAAAGGGATGTTAGGAAGTATTTCTTCAGCCATAGAGTAGTCAGGAAGTGGAACAGTCTAGCAAGTGAACTAGTACAGGCAGGAACCATACATAGCTTTAAGACGAGGTATGATAAAGCTCATGGAGCAAGGAGAGAGAGGACCCAGTAGCGATCAGTGAAGAGGCTGGGCATGGGGCTGAGTCTCGACCCCTGGAACCACAATTAGGTGAGTACAATTAGGTGAGTACACACACATACACACGAAGCTACTGATCATGGGTGAATTCAACCACAAGGAAATCGATTGGCAGAACTTGGAGCCTCATGGGGGCCAAGAAACGTGGAGGGCTAAGATGATAGAGGTGGTACTGGAAAACATCATGTACCAACACGTAAGGGACACTACCAGAGAGAGAGAGGAGAGGATGAACCAGCGAGACTGGACCTAATATTCACCTTGAGTAGTGCAGATATTGAGGATATCACATATGAAAGACCCCTTGGGGCCAGTGATCATGTGGTTTTAAGCTTCGAATACACAGTAGAGTTACAAGTGGAGGGGAAAGCAGGAAGGGCTGGACGAATGAAGCTAAACTTCAAGAAAGGGGACTACGTGGGCATGAAGAACTTCCTGAACGGGGTTCAGTGGGACAGAGAGCTGGCAGGGAAGTCAGTAAACGAGATGATGGTCTATGTGACAACACTATGCAAGGAAGCTGAGGAGAGGTTTGTACCCAAGGGTAACAGGAATAATGAAAAAGCCAGGATGATCCCATGGTTCAACCAAAGGTGCAGTCTAAGGAAGGAAGGAGGAGCGATCACAAGAAACTCAACATGAGGTTCAAAGAAGTGTTCACAGAGGAGACAGAAGGGACTCCAGAAAGACGGAGAGGTCGGGTACACCACCAAGTGCTGGACACAATACATGCAACCAAGGAAGAAGTGAAGAAGCTACTGAGTGAGCTAGATACCTCAAAGGCGATGGGGCCGGACAACATCTCTCCATGGGTCCTGAGAGAGGGAGCAGAGGCTATGTTTACTCCTAACAACAATATTCAACACATCTATCGAAACAGGGAGATTATCTGAGTTATGGAAGACAACAAATGTAGTCCCAATTTTTAAAAAAAGGAGACAGACATGAAGCACTAAACTACAGACCAGTGTCACTGACATGTATAGTACGCAAAGTCATGGAGAAGATTATCATGAGAAGAGTGGTGGAACACCTAGAAAGGAATGAGCTTATCAACGACGGCCAACACGGTTTCAATGACGGGAAATCCTGTGTCACAAACCTACTGGAGTTCTATGACAGGGTGACAGCAGTAAGACAAGAGAGAGAGGGGTGAGTTGATTGCATTTTCTTGGACTGCAAGAAGGCGTTCGACACAATTCCACACAAGAGATTAGTGCAAAAGCTGGAGGACCAGGCAGGGATAACAGGGAAGGCACTTCAATGGATCAGGAAACACCTGTCTGGAAAACAGCAGCGAGTCATGGTACGTGGCGAGGTGTCAGTGTGGGTGCCGGTAATGAGTGGGGTTCCACAGGGGTCAGTCCTAGGACCGGTGCTGTTTCTGTTATTTGTGAACGACATGACGGAAGGAATAAACTCCGAAGTGTCCCTGTTTGCAGATGATGTGAAGTTGATGAGAAGAATTCAATCGAAAGAGGACCAGGCAGAACTACAAAAGGATCTGGACAGGGAGCAAGCCTGGTCCAGCAATTGGCTCCTGGAGTTCAACCCCACCAAATGCAAAGTCATGAAGATTTGGGAAGGGCAAAGAAGACCGCAGACGGAGTACAGTCTAGGGGATCAGAGACTACAAACCTCAATCAAGGAAAAAGATCTTGGGGTGAGTATAACACCAGGCACATCTCCTGAGGCACACATCAACCAAATAACTGCTGCAGCATATGGGCGCCTAGCAAACCTAAGAACAGTATTCCGACATCTTAATAAAGAATCGTTCAGGACCCTGTACACTGTGTATGGTAGGCGCATACTGGAGTATGCAGCACCAGTTTGGAACCCACACATAGCCAAGCACGTAAAGAAGCTAGAGAAAGTGCAAAGGTTTGCAACCGGAGCTAAGGGGTATGTCCTACGAGGAGAGGTTAAGGAAAATCTACCTGACGACACTGGAAGATAGGAGATATAAGGGAGATATGATAACGACATATAAAATACTGAGAGGAATCGACATGGTGGACAGAGATAGGATGTTCCGGAGATGAGACACAGCAATAAGGGGTCACAGTTGGAAGTTTAAGACTCAGATGAATCACAGGGATGTTAGGAAGTATTTCTTCAGTCACAGAGTTGTCAGGAAGTGGAATATTCTGGGAAGTGATATAGTGAAGAGAGGATCCATACATAGCTTTAAGAAGAGGTATGATAACGCTCATGGAGCGTGAAGAGTGACCTAGTAGTGGCCGGTGAAGAGGCGGGGCCAGGAGCTGTGAATCGACCCCTGCAACCACAACTAGATGAGTACACACACACGCGCACTTATAACCGAGCACATCTCCTGAGCCTCTCATCAACCACATAACTGCTGCAGCATGTGGGTGCCTGACAAACCTAAGAATAGCGTCTCGACACCTCAGCCGAGAGTCGTTCACGATTCTGTACTCCGTGTACGTCAGGACCATACTGGAGTATGCAGCACCAATTTGGAACCGACAACTGGTCAAGCACATTAAGAAATTAGAGAAAGTCCAACGGTTTGCAACGAAACTAGTCCTAGAGCTAAGGGGCATATCCTACGAGGAGAGGTTAAGTGAACTCGACCTGACGACACTGGAAGACTGGAGGGACAGGAGAGACTTGATAACGACATATAAAATACTGAGAGGAATCAACAAGGTGGATAAGGACAGTATGTTCCAGAGATGAGACACAGCAAGAAGGGGTCACAATTATAGGTTGAAGACTCAGATGAGTCAAAGGGATGTTTGGAAGTATTTCTTCAGCCACAGAGTTGTCAGGAAGTGGAACAGTCTGGAAAGTGAGGTAGTGGAGGCAGGTACCATACATAGCTTTAGGAAGAGGTATGATAAAGCTCAAGGAGCAGGGAGAGAGTGGACCTATTAGCGACCAGTGAAGAGGCGGAGGTCAGAAACTATGAGTCGACCTCTGCAACCACAATTAGGTAAGTACAATTAGGTGAGTACACACACGTACTCGCCCGTGGTCGAGCTTCGATGAGTAACTAAAGAATTATACTTGACTAAATAGGAGGACTGGAGCACTAGAGGTAACATAGTAATGTACATATTTCTGAGGAATTGATTGGGTAGATTTGTTAGTTTGAACACGAGTGTGAACATTTTTAATATGATGAGTTAGTAATATATAAACAGTTAGCTGCTGGGAAAGGAGGCACACACCCACAACTGGTATAAAACATACATTTAAAAAAAAAATTAATTCCCTCATATAGTAATATGTGAATATATGACCCAAATGGATTTAGTGCTTTTCAATGTATATACAATAATTATATTCTTATGATTCTAATCCTTGTTTATTTTCCACAGGTGAGGAAGTTCTTCGCATCTCTCCCTTTGAGGATAAACCATATCCTGCATCCTGACGGGATCCCTCAGGATGACATCCTTCAACATGAGGATTCAAGAAGTGCACTACAAGATGAACTCTAGGAATGAAGGATACGCTGTATACGCTCCCAAAAGTTGTGGGAGAGTGTATAGGAATTTCTAGGTTCATTGTAACATCTGAGAGTTCAAAAGAAACATTGGAGCAGTAATAAAAAGAGTTACCTACTTGCTAACATTTGTGTTACTAAATACTCTAGCACTTATAACACACTATACCGTTTCCCACTACCCTAACACCACTACATCCATCCCCACTACCCTAACACCACTACATCCTTCCCCACTACATCCTTCCCCATTACATCCTTCCCCACTACATCCTTCCCCACTACCCTAACACCACTACATCCTTACCCACTACCTTAACACCACTACATCCTTCCCCACTACCCTAACACCACTACATTCTTCCCCACTACATCTTTCCCACTACCCTAACACCACTACATCCTTCCCACTACCTTAACTCAACTACACCCTTCTCCACTACCCTAACACCACTACATCCTTCCCACAACCCTAACACCCCATACATTTCTCCCAACTACGCTAACAACACTACATCCTTCCTAATACACTACCCTAACACCACTCATCCTTCCCCACTACATCCTTCCACTACCCTAGCACTACTACATCCTTCCCCACTACCCTAGCACCAATACATCCTTTCCACTACCTAACACTACTACATTCTTCCTCACTACCTAACACCACTACATCCTTCCCACTTCTAACACCACTACATCCTTCCCAATACCCTAACACCAATACATCCTTCTCCACTTCTCTAACACCACTACATCCTTCCCACTACCTAACACCACTACATTCTTCCTCACTACATCTTTCCACTACCCTAACACCACTACATTCTTCCCACTACATCTTTCCCCACTCCCTAACACACTACATCCTTCCACACTACCATAACACCACTACATCCTTCCCACTACCAGTACACACTACACCCTTCCCACTACCAGTAACACCACTCACCCTTCCCCACTACCAGTAACACCACTACACCTTCCTACTACCAGTAACACCACTACATCCTTCCCAATACCTAACACCAATCATCCTTCTCCACTATCCTAACACCACTACATCCTTCCCCACTACCAGTACACCACTACACCTTCCACTACCAGTAACACCACTACATCCTTCCCACTACCAATAACACCACTACACCTTCCCACTACCAGTAACACCACTACACCCTTCCCACTACCAGTAGCACCACTACCCTTCCCACTACCAGTAACACCACTACCCTTCCACTACCAGTAAACCACTACTGTCTTCCACTACCAGTAGCACCACTACACCATCCACTACCAGTAACACGACTACACCCTTCCACTACCAGTAACACTACTACCCTTCCCACTACCAGTAACACCACTACACCTTTCCCCACTACCAGTAACACCACTCACCCTTCCCACAACCAGTAACACCACTACACCTTCCCTACTACAGTAACACCACTACACCTTCCCCACTACTAGTAACACCACTACACCCTTCCCACTACCAGTAACACCACTACACCTTTTCCACTAACAGTAACACCACTACACCCTTCCCCACTACCAGTAGCACCACTACATCCTTCCCTTTATACCAGTAACATCACTACTCCTTTCCCCCTACCAGTAACACCACTACTCCTTCCCTCTACCAGTAACACCACTACTCCCTTCCATTCTACCAGCAACACCACTACTCCTTCCCTCTACCAGTAACATCACTACTCCCTTCCCTCTACCAGTAACACCACTACTCCCTTCCCTCTACCAGTAACACCACTACTCCTTCCCTCTACAGTAACACCACTCTCCTTCCCTCTACCAGTAACACCACTCTCCTTCCCCTCTACCAGTAACACCACTACTCCTTCCCTCTACCAGTGCAATCACTCACTCTTCCCTCTACCAGTAACACCACTCTCCTTCCCTCTACCAGTAACACCACTACTCCTTCCCCTACCAGTAACATCACTACTCCCTTCCCTCTACCAGTAACACCCTACTCCCTTCCCCTCATAACACCACTACTCCTTCCCTCTACCAGTAACACCACTACTCCTTCCCTCTACCAGTAACACCACTACTCCTTCCTCTACCAGTAACACCACTACTCCTTCCCTCTACCAGTAACACCACTACTCCTTCCTCTACCAGTAACACCACTACTTTCTTCCCCTCTACCAGTAACACCACTACTCCTTCCCCTCTACCAGTAACTTCACTACTCCCTTCCCTCTACCAGTAACACCACTACCCCTTCCTCTACCAGTAACACCTACTCCTTCCCTCTACAGTAACACTACTACTCCTTCCCCTACCAGTAACATCACTACTCCTTCCTCTACCAGTAACACCACTTCCTTCCCTCACTCAGTAACACTACTACCCTTCCTCTACCAGTAAACCACTCTCCTTTCCCTCTACCAGTAACACCACTACTCCTTCCTCTACCAGTAACATCACTACTCCTTCCCCTACAGTAACACACTACTCCCTTCCCTCTACCAGTAACACTACTACTCCCTTCCCTCTACCAGTAACACCACTACTCCCTTCCTCTACCAGTAACACCACTGCTCCTTCCCTCTCTACCAGTAACATCACTACTCCCTTCCCTCTACCAGTAACACCACTACTCCCTTCCCTCTACCAGTAACACCACTACTTCCTTCCCTCTACAGTAACACACTACTACTTTCCCTCTACCAGTAACTTCACTACTCTCTTCCCTCTACCAGTAACACCACTACTCCTTCCTGTTTCCAAAATCAGTTAGAGATGAGCTTTTATGTACCAGCTTCAAACCCACATTTCGTGCAGCTCAGTAATCTGTGTTTGTATTGATGCAACATCCGAGGCAAAGCTGCAACAGGACATGCATCGTTGATGGCATCAATCAGCAAAGGATTGACAAGAAATTCAAAATTTGACTTTAACTATTTTAGTTTCTCAAACCCGTTTTCAAAATTATTATTAAGTATTTCTAAGTTTACTTTCTTTAATTTCAACATCAGGAAAAATGGTCAAATTTCTTTGTTGTCAGAACTCTTTTTAGAAAGCTTTATTTTATTTTGAATACTGATTGGGTAAGTTCTGTAATAACTTTGTTCCTTCTTTGAAGTGCCAGATTTAAATAATGGAGGTGTTGAGATGTTTCAATATATTTGTGAAGACCATCAGATCCTGTACCCATTCGTGATCTTCTAGTTGTAGGTATTTCTTTTCTTTTATAAAAGCAGCAATGATTGGTTCAAAAGAGCAACAAACTTATTCAAAGTTGACAGCCATGTCAAAATACAGTAGAATCAAAGGTCACTTGGCCTTTCTTCAAGCTCCAGCTATTCAATAAAATTTATAAATTCATGGTGTATTTTTGAACTTGACCGAATGAAATTCACAATTTCTAAAACGCAGCTTATGTCATTGTTGCACTTGGGAAGTGTTTGCTTACTAATTGCTCAAGGTGGATGATACAGTGGATAAAGAGACATTCAAGATAGTTGAGATCATGTGTCAATTACCCAACTAGGCCAGTATTTTGACCTCCTAGCCGGTGCTCCGCTTGTTACAATGCTAAGAAGGTTATGCAATGTAGTTAAGGGCATTTTTGATGTTAGTACCTTTTGTGTTTCCTTCATGCTTATCAGGGCTAATAATTCTTCTTTTTCATTTACATCGTTTTTGACATAGCGAAGTAATATAGCTAGTTGAGGGATATCTTGAATGTCTGTAGATTCATCTTATTCTAAGCTGAAAGCAACGCAGCCTTTTAGATCACTCTGCAGTGAACAAACGATTATAGGACTATTTTCAGAAATGCGTCTGTCAGTAGTGCAACCTGCGAGACCTGGTCGTAATGGGAACTGGGCTAACAAAACTCAGCAGTAGATTTTAATGAAAATTTTGCCTTCACCCACAATATACAGATATGTACACTATGTACATTATGTACAATAGAATAATAAGTGTATACCATGGTGACAGATGTCAAAGGGGAAGCCAGAGTTCACCATACTCAACCAGCAGCTAGGCAAGTCTGTCGGTTCCCGGAACCAGTTTCTTCAGCTTTGGCGGGGGTTGCCTGTGATTTGTCAATGAACCAAGGTACTGATTTAACGT
>WNWK01027428.1:0-26304 GCA_009830355.1 Cherax destructor
AGTTATAGGACTGGTATGTCATTCAATCAAGTTTTAGGACTGGCTTGCCATTCAATCAAGTTTTAGGACTGGCTTGCCATTCAATCAAGTTTTAGGACTGGCTTGCCATTCAATCAAGTTTTAGGACTGGCTTGCCATTCAATCAAGTTTTAGGACTGGCTTGCCATTCAATCAAGTTTTAGGACTGGCTTGCCATTCAATCAAGTTTTAGGACTGGCTTGCCATTCAATCAAGTTTTAGGACTGGCTTGCCATTCAATCAAGTTTTAGGACTGGCTTGCCATTCAATCAAGTTTTAGGACTGGCTTGCCATTCAATCAAGTTTTAGGACTGGCTTGCCATTCAATCAAGTTTTAGGACTGGCTTGCCATTCAATCAAGTTTTAGGACTGGCTTGCCATTCAATCAAGTTTTAGGACTGGCTTGCCATTCAATCAAGTTTAGGACTGGCTTGCCATTCAATCAAGTTTTAGGACTGGCTTGCCATTCAATCAAGTTTTAGGACTGGCTTGCCATTCAATCAAGTTTTAGGACTGGCTAGCCATTCAATCAAGTTTTAGGACTGGCTAGCCATTCAATCAAGTTTTAGGACTGGCTTGCCATTCAATCAAGTTTTAGGACTGGCTTGCCATTAAAACCCTTTAACTGTTGGTGCCACAATATTACGGCTTACAAGCCAGTGTTGGTGCCGTAATATTATGCCAAAATTCTAGCGGCTTCCAATCTTGCAGAAGAAAGCTGGTAGGCCTACATATGAGAGAATGGGTCTGAGTGGTCAGTGTGCAGTATAAAATAAATCCTGCAGCACAGTGCATGAGAAAAAAACCTCTGACCGTGTTTTTAGTTTACAACACCGACTTTGCGATGTATTTTCGTATGGTATTTATGGTTGTATTCTCGTTTTCTTGGTCTCATTTGATAGAATGGAAGATATATTAGAGAAATAGAGATGATTTTGAATGGTTTATGGACTAATAGTACCTTAAAATTGAGCTCAAAGTAGCAGAAATGTTTGATTTTTGCCGATGTTCAGGAGTAAACAAATCATGTCACTAGTCCAATACACGTCAAGTAGTGGGTCTAATATACTTTCACAAATGCGCTGAAATTATTTATACCATTTTTACAATAATACAGTAGTTTGCATAACAGTAATCTTCTAATTTTTTTTGTGAATAAAAATTCGAGATGGAAACCAAGTGTAATATAGAGGGGCCTGGAGATGTGACTAATGAACAGAGAAGTTTATTGCAAGGAATGTTTGTATTGTTAATTCTGGACCCTATTTTGAAATTGGTCTTACTTGAATTGTGTACGAAATTGGCCAAATTACCAATTTCTGATCACTTTATTGGGTAGTTAAAATCGGTAAATGGGCGGTTTCTTGTACTCAATCGATAGAACAAATGGAGTTGTAGCAAACTAGCTATGAGTTTGGTTGACTGGAACAATGGAATTGGCCAAAAATAGAGCTCAAAGTGGCTGAAATGCCGATGCGTAAATATCATCAAGACTGCTAACTCGAGAGCGAAATTCCATAAGTTTTCCATCAAATTTCGTACTTTGGTGTCATTACCATCCGGAGTATACCTGGAGAGGGTTTGGGGTCAACACCCCCATGGCCGGGTCTGTGACCAGGCCTCATGGTGAATCAGGGCCTGATCAACCAGGCTGTTACTGTTGGCCGCACGCAACCCGATGTTCAAACCACAGCCTGGCTGGTCAGGTACATCTGACTTTAGGTGCCTGTCCAGCGCTTGAAGACTGCCGGGGGTTTATTGGTAATCCCCTATGTATGCTGGGAGGCAGTTGAACAGTCTTGGGCCCTGACACTTATTGTGTCGTCTCTTATCGTGCTAATGGCACCCTGCTTTTCATTGGGGGGGGATGTTGCATCGTCTGCCGAGTCTTTTGCTTTCATAGGGAGTGATTTTCTTGTGTAAGTTTGGTACTAATCCCTCTAGGATTTTCCAAGTGTATATAATCATGTACAGTTAACTCCCGAGTATCGTAAGGCTCATATATCGTAAAATCGTGTTTCGCAAGCTTTTTCGATTTGGTATCGTAAACGGACTCGTGCTCGTAACGATTAGACCTGTCTGCCTGCTCCACGCCTGCACAGGACGCCCGCCAGTGGCGTTGTTTACCATTGAGAGAACATTACCCAGGCGCTCTTTCAAACATTCACAATACATTTGGTGTCTTTTTTGGTAGTTTAGTGATTGTCACTGTGAAATAAGTCACCATGGGTCCAAAGAAGCTTCTAGTGGCACCCCTGTGGTAAAGAATGTGAGAACACCATCGAACTGAAGAAAGAGATTATAGAAAAAAATGAGAGTGGTGTACGCCTGAGTGAGCTTGCCGGGATGTACAAGAAAACCCCATCTACTATCAGCTCTATCCTGGCAAAGAGAAATGAGATCAAGGACGCTAATGTTGCAAAAGGGGTTGATATGTTAACAAAAAATAGATCGAAAACAGTGGATGAGGTTGAGAAGTTGTTGATGGTGTGGATCAATGAAAAACAGATAGCAGGTGATAGTATTTCCACGGCGATAATTTGTAAAAAGGCAAGGAAGTTGCCGCAGATCTTGTCAAGACAATGCCTAACCAGTGGTGAGGCGAGTGATTTTAAAGCCAGCAAAAGCTGGTTTGAGAGGTTTGGAACGTAGGCATAACAGTGTTGTGAGGCATGGTGAGGCAGCCAGCTCAGACAAACGTGCAGCTGAAAAATTTGTGCAGGAATTCAAGGGGTCCGTAGACACTGAAAATTTGAACCCCAACAAGTGTTTAATTGTGATAAACAGGCCTGTTTTGGAAGAAAATGCCCAACAGGACCTTCATTACTCAGGAGGAAAAGGCACAGTCAGGACACAAGCCTATGAAAGACAGGCTAACCTTATGATGTGTGCCAATGCCAGTGGTGATTTTAAAGTGAAGCCTTTACTGGGTATCCTCAGAAAACCCAGACCCTTCAAGAAACACAGTGTTGACAAGAATAATTTGTGTGTGCATTGAAGGCTAACACCAAGGCATGGGTCACTACGGAGATTTTCAAGGAATGGTTGACTGAGTGTTTGCCCTAGTGTGAAGAAATACTCCTGCAAAAGAAATTGGGACTCAAGTGCCTCCTGGTACTGGACAATGCTCCTGCTCATCCTCACAATTTGCAAGAGTTGTTGCCTGACAACTTAAATTTCATCAGAGTGAAGTTCTTGCCTCCTAACACCACCCTCTCATCCAGCCCATGGACCAGCAGGTCATTGCAAATTTCAAGAAACTGTACACCAAAGCAGTGTTTCAGAAGTGCTTTAATGTGACCTCAGACACTGAATTGACCTAAGAGAGTTCTGGAAAGATCATTCAATATCGCATTGCATAGGCCTTATAGGTAAGGCTCGGGAGGAGTGACTTCCAGGACTTTGAACTCTGCTTGGAGACTACTGTGGCGGGTTGTGTTGAAAAAAGGGATTTTGAAGGATTTGAGGCTGATCCTGACCCTGGACGACCCTGTGCCTGTTGTGGAAGATATTGTGGCATTGGGGAACAGCCTGGGGTTGGAGGTGAGTGGTGAGGATGTGGAAGAGTTGGTGCAGGAGCACAGGGTAGAGCTAACAACTGAAGAGCTGCAAGAGCTTCATCTGGAACAGCAACAGACCACAGCTGAGGTTATTGCTTCACAGGAGAGGGAGAGAGAGAAGGAGGTGCCTTCTTCAGTGCTTAAGGAGATGTGTACAAAGTGGAATGAGTTGCAGACATTTGTTGAAAGACACCACCCTGAGCAAGCTGAAATGAGCCTTCTGTGCAACCACTTCAGTGACAGAGCCATGTTGTACTTCAGGAAAGTGTTGAAGAGTCGCCAGAAACAGAGGACTCTGGACAGTTACTTCACCAGGAAGGGGTCTAGTGACTCTCAAGCTGGTCCTAGTGGCATTAAAAGACCAAGAAGGGAAGTAACCCCAGAGAGGGATTTGTTACCTGAAGTCCTTTTGGAGGGGGATTCCACTTCCAACCACTAACACCCTGCCCCTGTCATCATCCCTATCTTCCAGATGCCTGCAACTCTTCAATAAAGTAGTATTATATATATATATATATATATATATATATATATATATATATATATATATATATATATATATATAGTATTGTTTTTATTATTTAGTACATGTATGTGAATATTTTTGGGTGGAACGGATTAATTGTATTTACATTATTTCTTATGGGAAAAAAAGGTTTCGAATTACGTAAATTTCGTGTTAAGTAATAGCTCCTGGAACGGATTAATTACAATAGTCAAGGGACCACTGTACTCTCGCCTGCATTCCTAGGGAGTACAGGTTGAGGAACACGCGTTGCCAGGAATTTAGGTGTTTTATCCCAGTTGTGTGTGCCGTGAAGGTTCTCTGTACATTTTCTAGACCAGCAATTTCACCTGCCTTGAAAGGGGCTGTTAGTGTGCAGCAATATTCGGGAAAAAATTCTCTATCATTTCATGATTTTTTTTTTTTAAATCTTTGACACTGAGAGCAAGTTTGTGAGCAGGGGTCTCAACAGTGAAAGGGTTAAGTAATACTATGTACTAATAATAATACAGTGGACCCTCGGTATTCATTGAAAATTCTTTCCAGAATGCTGAGTGCCGTTACCGAACGAATTTGTTCCCATAAGGACAAATGTAAATTAGATTAGTTGTTTCAGACCCCCAAAAATACACTTACAAAAGCTCTTACAAAAATACACTTACATAATTGTTCGAGTTTGGAGGTGAACGAAAACCGAGGGTCCACTGTATCTTTATTTACAACAAGTACATGTATACAAGGTACACAGGCCTAGTTGACATCAATGACATACTATTATATAGAAAGCCCCTTGTTATGCAGAGTATTTCGGGTAAATTAGGTCAGTTTTGTCCCAGGATGCAACCCACACCAGTCGACTAAGGAAACATGTCCGATGTTTCCACCCCATCGCCGGGAATCAAACCCGGACCCTCACCGCGAGAAGCGAGAGCTTTTGCCACCAGGCCACAGGGTACCGTAGTTGTTTACAATCATGGAATTGTGTTTTTGTGAATACTTCTCAATATATATTCACCACAATTATTAGTGTACTATTTAAACAAAATTGCACATAAGTACAGAACTATTAACCCTTTGGGGGTCAACAGGCCTTCTCAGAAACACGTTCTCAGGGTCAAAAAATTTTTGGAAAAAAAAAAAAAGGTAATTTTTTCTTATGAAATGATAGAATCTTTTTCCGATCATAACGACACCAAAAGTATGAAATTTGAATGAAAACTTACGGAATTATGCTCTTGCGAAGTTATCGGTCTCGAAGATGTTTACGCATCGGCGATTTCACCCATTTTGAGCCTTATTTTTGGCCAATTCCAATGTTCCAGTCCACTAAAATCATAGGTATTTCACTAGAACTCCATTTCTTCTGTCAATTGAGTACAAGAAACCTATTTACCAATTTCAACTACCCAAAATAGTGGTAAGAAAATGGCAATTTGGCCAATTTCACACAAATTTCAAATGATGCCAATTTCAAAATAGTCCAGAATAAACAAGGTAGACATTCCTGGCACTAAAATAACATCTTCTCTGTTCATTAGTCACATCTCCAGGCCCCTCTTACATTACTTTTGCCTTCCATTTTGAATTTTTATTCTCACAAAAAACAGATTTACAGTTATGTAGTATACAACTGCATCATTGTAAAAATGGTATAAATAATATCAGCGCACTTGTGCAAGAATATTAGACTCGCCAGTTGAAGGGTATTGGACACATGGTGTGATTTGTTTACTCTTAAACATCGGCAAAAATCGAACATTTTAGCTATTTGAGCTCAATTTCAAGGTACAGTGGACCCCCGAGTAATTAGCACCCCGGAAATCGTACAATTATGTAAGTATAATATTGTAAGTGCTTTTGTAAGTGTATTTTTGGGGGTCTGAAATGGACTAACCTACTTGACATTATTTCTTAAGGGAGTAAATTCGTTCAGTAATGGCACTTGAGCAGGCTTCTAGAATGAATTTTGCTCGTTACTCGGGGGTCCACTGTACTTGTCATTGTCAAACCAATCAAAATCATCTCTATTTCTGTAATATATCTTCCATTCTATCAAATGAGACCAATAAAACGAGAAAACATCAATAAATACCATACGAAAATAGACTGCAAAGTCGCTGTTTTAAACGAAAAAGTCAGTTTTTTTTTTCTCATTATACAGTGTGTGCTGCAGGATTTTCTTTATACTGCGCACACTGACCATACAGACCCATTCTTTCATATGTAGGCCTACCAGCCGTTTCCCGCTTAATTTGAGGCCGCTAAAATTTACGAGTACTAGTACAGCACCGACCCCCAAAGGGTTAACCCTTTCACTGTCCAGACCCCCCAAAATTAATATTGCTCTCAGTGTTTCCCCCCTTTTTTTAATTATTTTTTCTTCTGAAATAGAAAAAAAAATTCTAAAGGTAATTACATCAAAAGTATGAAATTTCATTGAAAACTTACAGAATTACGCAGGCACAAAGTTAGTGGTCTCAGTGCAATTTAGACACCAGCAATTTCACCCACTTTGGGTTCTATTTTAAACCAATTCCATTGATCCATTTACCTAAATTCTTAGCTATTTCGCTAGTATGCCTTCCATACTATCGACTGAACACAAGAAACCGCCCATTCAACTATTTCAACTACACTGTACCTTATAAAATACACAGAAGTTGGTAATGTGACCAATTTTACACAAAATAAAAAATATCAATTTAAAAATAGAGTCCAACTAAACAATGTAGACATTGCTGGCACTATAACATTTCCTCTGTTTATTAATCACGTTCCCAGGTCTCTGCTATATCACACATTTTGAATTTATAATCACACAAAAAATAGAAGTTTAACTCCATTTCTTGGATAATAAAATATAGCCAGAAATGACTGGTAATGGTTTACAGTGTCCCAATAATTGAATCAGACCTATTAAAAATCTATAAAACAGACTGTGGTGTTGGGGCCTGACTAGTCTCAGGAAAAATTGGCAAAAATCTGACATTTCCACTATTTTGAGCCCAATTCCAAGCTACTTCCAGTCCTGAAACCAACCAAAATCATCTCTTTTTCAGAAACATGTCTTCCATTCCATCAAATAACAAAAATAATAATTCAAAGTAAATATACCTTAGAAAGGGCTATACTTTAACCCTACATGAGCAGAATTTTAATTTCTTGCATGTTTTAACTCTTTCGCTGTCGGTGCCGTAGTACTACGGCTTGCAAGCCAGTGTTGGTGCCGTAGTATTAAGCCATAATTCTAGCAGCTTCAAATCTAGCGGAAGAAAGCTGGTAGACCTACAGAATGATGATAAATTCCCACTGTAGACAGCATACTCCACCAATATTCAAAAGTCTAAAACTACTCACCATAAAGAACATTCACACTTATTCTTGTGCCTACTACATACACAGAACTCTACACTCCAATATAAACCCTCCGCTCAAAATTCTCCTCACCAACTTTAATAGGTCCCATGACCACAACACAAGACATAGATCACTGTTTGATATACCCAGTGTCCATATCAACCTATGTAAAAATTCTATGCACATAAAGGGCCCCAGAATCTGAATTCATTATCAGTAAATATTAAAATAACCTTGTCTGAAAATCAATTTAAGACTTCAAAACCACCTACTCACCCTAAACTAAATACTACACTGTAAATTACTTTCAAAAATACTCACTGTTATTTTCCCATAAGATAATTTCAATTTCTACTATTATATAACCATCCTACTAAACACTTGTTACAATGTAATATCACCATATTGTAATTTGAACAAATTTATACGGTTCAATCTAATGTTCAACCAAAACAAACTCAATCAATTTCTCTAGTATTAAGTACATAGTCTATAAGCCATTAGATTAAGCTGCCCCTAATGCCACGGCATGTTAGTGGCTCTCCTTGCACTTCAGTTCATGATTGTAATTACAAAATCTCAATGTAAACTTGCATTGAAATAAAAATTCTCATTCTCATTCTCAATGGGTCTGTGTGGTCAGTGTCGCAGTATAAAAAATCATGCAGCACGCAGTGCATGAGAATAAAAAACTGTGTTTTTGGTTTAAAACGCAGACTTTGAGGTGTATTTTCGTATGGTATTTATGGTTGTATTCTCGTTTTCTTGGTCTCATTTGATAGAATGGAAGATACATTACAGAAATAGAGACGATTTTTATTGGTTTCATGATGAAAAGTACACCTTCAAACTGAGCTCAAAGTAGCGGAAATGTTTGAGTTTTGCCTGTATCAAACTGCAGTCTAATATGCAGTCACGAATGGGTTGGCCAGCACCACCCTTACCCGCTCTCATTCAGGTATCCGAGCTCACTCAGTGAACAAGGTCTACTCCGTCACTCTCTCCCGGGCATGGGCAACTTAAACACACTGCCTGTGTACCAAAAACCCAAATACAGTGGACCCCCAGATTACGTTGGCGTCGGATAACGATAAATTCGGAAGACGATACATTTTTCCGTAAAAATAATGGTTCGATAAACGATGATCCACTCGGAAAACACATTCGTCTTGGACGCGTACACGTGCCCTCGGACAGCACAACGCTCCATCCAGAGTCAGTGTGCCATTGTTTACCAGCAAGTGAGCGCCACCCCCGCATTCATAGAATGACAGTCACATTCATAGAATGTGAAACACCACTGTGCATGTCACCATGTTTTAAAAATGCAGTATTAGAATGTGGGGCAGAAGTTTGTGGCTATTGGAGGGTGGGTGCAAAAGGAAAGAGGAGTGAGTGGTGGAATGAAGAAGTAAAGAGTGTGATAAAAGAGAAAAAAGGTAGCTTATGAGAGGTTTATACAAAACAGAAGTGTTAATAGAAGAGCAGAGTATATTAAGAGTAAAAGAAAGGTGAAGAGAGTGGTGAGAGAGTGCAAAAGAAGAGCAGATGAAAGAATGGGAGAGGCTCTGTCAAGAAATTTTGCTGAAAACAAGAAATTTTTTTGGAGCGAGATAAACAAGGTAAGAAAGCCTAGGGAACGAATGGATTTGTCAGTTAACAATAGAGTAGGGAGTTAGTAGATGGGGAGCTGGAGGTATTGGGTAGATGGCGGGAATATTTTGAGGAACTTTTTAAAAGTCGATGAAAAAAGGGAGGCGGTAATTTCATGTACTGGCCAGGGGGGTACAACATCGTTTAGGAGTGAAGAAGAGCAGGATGTGAGTGTGGGGGATGTTGTGAGGCATTACGTAGAATGAAAGAGGGTAAAGCAGCTGGAATTGATGGAATCATGACAGAAATGTTAAAAGCAGGGGGGGATATAGTGCTGGAGTGGTTGGTATTTTTGTTTAATAAATGTATGAAAGAGGGGAAGGTACCTAGGGATTGGCAGAGAGCATGTATAGTTCCTTTATATAAAGGGAAGGGGGATAAAAGAGTAAAAATTATAGGGGAATAAGTTTACTGAGTATACCAGGTAAAGTGTATGGCAGGGTTATTATTGAAAGAATTAGAGGTAAGACAGAGAGTAGGATTGCAGATGAGCAAGGAGGCTTTAGAGTGGGTAGGGGATGAGTAGATCAAGTGTTTACAGTGAAGCATATATGTGAACAGTATTTAGATAAAGGTAGAGAAGTTTTTATTGCATTTATGGATTTAGAAAAGGCATATGATAGAGTGGATAGGGGAGCAATGTGGCAAATGTTGCAAGTGTATGGAATAGGTAGTAAGTTACTGAAGGCTGTAAAGAGTTTTTATGAGGATAGTGAGGCTCAGGTTAGGGTGTGTAGGAGAGAGGGAGATTACTTCCCGGTAAAAGTAGGTCTTAGACAGGGATGTGTAATGTCACCATGGTTGTTTAATATATTTATAGATGGGGTTGTAAAAGAAGTAAATGCTAGGGTGTTGGGGAGAGGGGTGGGATTAAATTATGGAGAATTAAATGCAAAATTTGAGTTGACACAGTTACTTCTTGCTGATGATACTGTGCTTATGGGAGATTCTAAAGAAAAGTTGCAAAGGTTAGTGGATGAGTTTGGGAGAGTGTGTAAAGGTAGAAAGTTAAAAGTGAACATAGATAAGAGTAAGGTGATGAGGGTATCAAACGATTTAAATAAAGAAATATTGGATATCACATTGGAGAGAGGGATTATGGAAAAAGTAAATGTTTTCAGATATTTGGGAGTTGACGTGTCAGCGGATGGGTTTATGAAGGATGAGGTTAACCATAGAATTGATGAAGGAAAAAAGGTGAGTGGTGCGTTGAGGTATCTGTGGAGACAAAAACGTTATCCATGGAGGCAAAGAAGGGAATGTACAAAAGTATAGTGGTACCAACACTCTTATATGGATGTGAAGCATGGGTTGCAAATGCTGCAGCGAGGAGGAGGTTGGAGGCAGTGGAGATGTCCTGTCTAAGGGCAATGTGTGGTGTAAATATTATGCAGAAAATTCGGAATGTGGAAATTAGGAGAAGGTGTGGAGTTACTAAAAGTATTTGTCAGAGGGCTGAAGAAGGGGTTGTTGAGGTGGTTTGGTCATTTAGAGAGAATGGATCAAAGTAGAATGACTTGCAGAGCGTATAAATCTGTAGGGGAAGGAAGGCGGGGTAGGGGTCGTCCTAGAAAAGGTTGGAGGGAAGGGGTAAAGGAGGTATTGTGGGCGGGGCTTGGACTTCCAGCAAGCATGTGTGAGCGTGTTAGATAGGAGTGAATGGAGACGAATGGTTTTTGGGACATGACGATCTGTTGGAGTGTGAGCAGGGTAACATTTTGTGAAGGGATTCAGGGAAACCAGTTAATTGATTTAGTTGGACTTGAGTCCTGGAAATGGGAAGTACAATGCCTGCACTTTAAAGGAGGGGTCTGGGATAGTGACAGCTGGGAGGGACAATTCTCAGCTGTCGTATCTGAGCTCCTCTGCAAAGACAGTGATTATGTATGAGTGTGGTGAAAGTGTTGAATGATGAAAGTATTTTCTTTTTGGGGATTTTTTCATTCTTTTTGGGTCACCCTGCCTCGGTGGGAGACGGCCGACTTGTTGAAAAAAAAAAAAATGTCTTAGTAATTTTGTAGGAGAGGATTTGCCCTAAGCCCTGTCAAATAGGGCACTAATATTTCTTTTCTACACAACTGTAAGGCAAAACGTCACTAAAAACACAGTATCTAGGTATCAAATGGTGCTTAATTCACTGACAAATTCCCACTGAAATTTTAGCAAAAAAAAAATGAAAACGTCTCTCCCCCCCTCCCTTAAAATCACTAACACTACAATCAGCACTGGTTCCAGGCATTTTCTTTGCAAGATCGGCATGCAACTGCCTTGCCTTTTCACAAATGATTGTCTCCGACACACTATCACCCGCTAACTCTTTATCCTTGAACCACACCAGCAACAGCTTCTCAAGTTGTTCGACTAATTGTGGTCTATTTTTGGCTAGCATATCAACACCTTTTGCAACATCAGCTACCTTGATTTGCTTCTTCTTTGCCAGGATAAAAGCCCATAGTTGACCTCATTTTGCCATATATCCTGGCAAGCTCAGAAATTCGACACCACCTCGTATTTTTGTATAATTTCCTTCTTCATGTCTATGGTGTTTTTCACTTTCTTTACCACAGGGGTACCACTAGGAACTTTCTTGGGACCCATGGAAGCTTATTTCAGTCGCACTTAATGAACAAGCTCCAAACACAATTAATTAATTAATTGTGAAATGTTTGGATGAGCGTGCAGGGTAATGTTCACTCAAGTGTAAACAACGCTAGACTGGCCCACGGCACTTGCACTGCGAGGCGCGCAAGCGCCTGGGCGGACAGGTCTGGTACGCACTTTGTTCGATTGGTGAGACAAAATTTGTTCGAAAAAAGTGTTCGAAACTCGATTTGTTCGATTGCCGAGGCGTGCAAGACTCGGGGTTCCACTGTATGCAATAACTTTGACTGTTTCTGTTGTATATATACGTCTTAAGAGCCAGTGTTTTTGACGTATTAATACACCAAAATTTTAGTGGCTTCAAATCGAATGGGAGAAAGCTGGCCAGAGAATGGGTCTGTGTGGTCAGTGTGCGCAGTATAAAAAAATCCTGCAGCACACAGTGCATAATGAGAAAAAAAAAACTCCATCCGTGTTTTTGGATTAACACTCCGAATTTGAGGTGTATTTACGTATAGTATTTATGGTTGTATTCTCGTTTTCTTGGTCTCATTTGATAGAATGGAAGACATATTACAGAAATAGTGATGATTTTGATTGGCTGCATGATGAAAAGACCTTGAAATTGAGCTCAAATTAGCGGAAAGGTTCAATTTTACCATGTTCAAGAGTAAACAAATGAAATAAGTGTCCAATTAGCCATTCTAATATGCAGTCATGAATGGGGTGACATTATTTATACAATTATTACAATAATGCAGTAGTCTGCATAACAGTAAATCTTCTATTTTTTGTGTGAATAAAAATTAAAAATAAAAAGGAAGCGTAATATGAGGTGCCTGGAGACGTGACTAATGGACAGAGAAAATATTATTTTAGTGCTAGGAAAGTTTGTATTGTTAATTCTGGACCCAATTTTGAAATTGGCCTTACTCGAATTGTGTATGAAATCAGCCAAATTACAAATTTCTGATCACACTATTGGGTAGTTGAAATTGGTAAATGGTCGGTGTTTTGTATTCAATTGATAGAACAAATGGATTTCTAACAAAATAGCTGAGTTTGGTCGACTGGAACAATGGAATTGGCCAAAAATAGGGCTCAAAGTGGGCGAAATCATTGATGTGTAAACATCGCCGAGACCGCTAACTTCGCAAGAGTGTAATTCCATAAGTTTTCCATCAAATTTCATACTTTTGGTGTCATTATCATCAGGAAAAGATTCTCTATCATTTCATAAGATTTTTTTTTTTTAAATTCTTCGACACTGAGAGCAACTTTGCAAGCAGTTGTCTCGAAAGTGAAAGGGTTAAAGACCATGACAAGAAAGATCACAACAGCCAGGAAGATGACGGGGTGGGTATTGAGAACTTTCAAAACAAGGAAATAATGCAAATGGTGACACTCTTCAAATCGCTAGTGCTCCCTTATTTAGAATATTGCTCAGTGCTGACAGCCCCGTTCAAAGCAGGAGAAATATCAGAGCTGGAACAAATACAGAGATCGTTTACGGCTCACACTGAGCCAGTAAAGTACCTAAATTACTGGGAATGCCTTCAAGTCTTGAACATGTACTCATTGGAGCAGAGATGCATGATAATATACACCTGGAAAGTACTCTGGGGCCTGGTCCCAAATCTCCACACTGCATAACAACATTCTGGAGCGAGAGATATGGGAGGAAGTGCAAAATAAACCCAGTGAGGAGCAGGGGTGTGGTGGGGACAATAAAGGAACACTATCAACATCCGGGGTCCCAGACTATTCAACATCTTACCAGAAGATATCAGAAACACGGCTGGAATAAGTGTAGAAGCCTTCAAGTGGAAACTGAACAAGTATCTTCACCAGGTGCCAGATTAACCAGGCTGTGATGGATATGTGGGTCAGCAGGCCTCCAGCAGCAACAGCCTGGTTGACCAGGCAAACACCAGATGAGCCTGGCCCATGGCTGGGCTCCAGAGTAGTGAAACTTTTAAAACTCTTCAAAGGTACATACTACATATCATAAACTTTCGTTAACCCTTTCAGGTTCAGAGCTCCTAATCCGAACTTGCTCTCAGATTCAGAGAATTTAGAAAAATTCTTATGAAATAATAAGAATCTTTTCAGAACGTAATGAAACCAAAAGGACGAAATTTGATGGAAAACTTATGGAATTATGCCTCATACAGTTAGTGGTCGCGGCGATATTTATGCATCAGCGATTTTGCTCAGTTTGAGTCCTATTTTAGACCAATTACATTGTTCCAGTCTACCAAATTCTTAGCTATTTTGCTAGTGTCTTCCATTTTTTGATTGAGCACAAGAAATTGCCCAATCAACTATTTCAACTACCCAATAAAGTGATCAGAAATTGGTAATTTGGTCAATTTCACACAAATTTCTAAATATATTCCAATTTCAAAATAAGATCCAGAATAAAAAGGCTTTACACATGAATTTCATTTGATTTTTATTCATAAAAATTTTATTCTGTTATGTAATATTTAATACTACAGTCAACCCTTGGTTTTGTGTCTCAGTTTTCGGTGATTTTTTTTTGGCACTTTTTTGTGGAAATTTTGTCTTAGTTATGTCGTGGAAAGGAAACCCGTCCCCTGCCCACGCCTCAAACCCCCAAACCCCCCCCTCACATTCAAGGGAGTGTAGCATTGTTTATGGTTGGTGAACTCATCCTGGAATTCATACAAAAAATTTCTTAATTCATTGTTTTTGGCCTTGATTATTGTGTGTGACTAATAAATAGCTGATGGGCCCAAAGCTCCTAGTGCCAGTTCTTTGGTAAAGAGAGGAAAACCGTAGAACTGAAGAAAAAAATAATGAAAAATATGATATACTGTACATATTGCTGAGCTCGCCAGGATATAAAAAAGGCCCCCTCAACCATGGTTCCATTTTGACGAAAAAAAACACTGAAGCTAAAGTTGTGAAAAATCAAAAGAAAAAAAAGGCCTAATTTAAAATATGGAGAAATTTTTGTTTGGGGTGGATAAACAAAAAACGCTGTGGGTGATAGTGTTGTGCAGTCAATAATTTGTGAAAAAGCAAGGCGTTCCAGCCATCTTGTCAAGAAAATGCCTGGGAAACCCTTGTTGATGTTGATGAATTTAAGGCCAGCAAAAGGGTGGTTGAAAACTTTAAAAGCGAAGTGGCATAAAGTGTTGTAAGGCATGGTGGGTGCCCGTTCAGACAAACTTGGGGGGAAAAATTGTGCGTAATTCAAAGAATATTAGAGGCTGAAAAATTTTCCCCGAACAAGTGTTTTTGTGACAAAACAGGCCTGTTTGGGAAGAAAATGAAAAGGACCTACATCATGGGAGGAAAAGGCAATGAGGACACAAGCCTATGAAAAACAGGGTAACTCTTATGTTGTGTGGTAATGCTAGTGGGGATTTCAAAGTGAAACCTTTACTCGTGTATCACTCTGAAAATCCCAGTGTGTTCAAGAGATACAGTGTTCCCAAAGAGTAAATTGTGTGATGTGGAAGGCTAACCCTAAGGCATGGGTACTAGGGAAATTTTCCTGGAATGGTTTAATCAAGTGTTTGGCCCGAGTGTGAAGAACTACCTCCTGGAAAAGAAATTGGGACTCAAGTGCCTCCTGGTAATGGACAATGCTCCTGCTCATCCTCGAGACTTGGAAGACCAATTGTCTAAGGAATTCAGTTTTGTAACAATGAAGTTCTTGCCTCCTAACACCACTCCTCTCATCCAGCCCATGGACCAGCAGGTCATTGCACCAAAGCAATGTTTCAAAGGTGCTTATGTGACCTCAGACACTAAATTGACCTAAGAGAGTTTTGGAAGGATCACTCAATATCTTCCATTGCATAGGCCTTATAGATAAAGCTTGGCAGGAGTGACTTCCAGGACGATGAACTCTGCTTGGAGAAAGTTGTGGCCAGATTCTGTCCCAGAGAGGATTTTGAAGAGGTTTGGGGCTGACCCTGAGGAGCCTATGGAAGTTGTGGAAAGTATTGTGGCATTGGGGAATTGCATGGGGTTCGATGTGAGTGGACAGGATGTGGAAGAGTTGGTGGAGGACCACATGAAGATCTAACCACTGAAGATCTGCAAGAGCTTGAGCTGCAACACCATCAAACCAGATCTCAGGAAATTGCTTCAATGAAGGAGGAAGAGAGATGCAAGGCGACTTCTTCAAAGATTAAGGACATTTGCGCAAAGTGGAGTGGGGGGCATTCATTTGAAGAGGAACATCACCCTGACAAAGATGTTGTAATCCCTGTCAGCAACATGTACAATGACAATCTCGTCTCCCATTTTAGGGACATTATAAAGAGATGCCAGCAACAAAGCTCTCTGGATAGATATTTAGTGCCACAGGTATGCAGTGACTCAAGCTGGTCCTAGTAGCAGTAAAAGACAAAGAAGGGAAGTGACCCCAGAAGAGGACTTGGTACCTAGTCCTTAAGGAGGGGGATTCCCCTTCCAATGAATAGCCTCTCCCCTCATCCCTGTCTTCCATCCAGCAACATCAGTCTTCAATAAAGGTAAGTATCATGTTGAATGTTCATTCTTTTGTGCATGTAAATCTATCTTTAAGGCCCAAATTTTTTTAATACTTCTGTGTGTCTGGAACGGATTAATTTAATTTACATTATTTCTTACGGGGAAAATGGTTTTGGTTTTCGTTGATTTTGGTTTTAGTCGATCCCTCTGGAACGAATTAAACACGAAAACCAAGGGACCACCACTGTACGTAAATGTACAAACAATATCAGCGCATTCGTGAACACATGTTAAACCCACCAGTTGATGTGTATTGAATGTGTGACATGATTTTGTTACTATTGAACATCAGAAAAATCAAACATTTCTGCTACTTTGAGCTCAGTTTCAAGCTACAGTGGTACCTCGGTATATGTCCTTAATCCATTATACCAAACAGGACATATACCAAACGAGTTTCCCATAAGAAATACAGTGGACCTCTGTTTTCGTCATTAATCTGTTCCAGGGAGGCTGATGAAACTGAAATGGGCGAAAACTGAAACCATTTTCCCCATAAGAAATAATGTCAATCCAATTACAGTGGACCCTTGAAAATCATCATTAATCTGTTCCAGAGAGCTGCCGAAATTAAAATTGACGTTTTCAAAACCATTTTCCCCTGAAATAATGTAAATTAAATTAATCCGTTCCCGACACCCCCAATTTTTTAAAAAAAATTTTTTTTCATTAAATGTACAGTTATCTAAAAGAAAACAATGAGACATAAGTATAAAACAGTAATAACGACACCTACCTTTATTGAAGAGTTGTTGATGTGGGAAAATGGAAGGGGGAAAAGGAAGGAGTTTATTTTAAAGGGGAACCCCTTCCCTTTAAACTCCCAGGTACCAAGCCCTTTTTGGGGGGTTCCCTTCCCTTTCTTTTTTTTTTAATGCCACTGGGATAGCGGGGTCACTGGCCCTTTTTTAAAAAAAATAACTGCCCCAAAAAAGGTCTGTTTCTGGCATTTCAAAATATCCCAAAAAATGAGAAAAAGATATTGTCATTGAACATGTCGAAATACAGGGCCTGAAACAGCTTTGTCGGGGAGAAGCCCCCTCCCAAATCTTTCCATTCATTACATTACACATCCCCTTTTTTTGCAAATTATTGACTGCCCTTCTCCTGCTAACTTTTTTTGTCTGATCCAAAAAGCAACAACTTCTCAACTTTTGATTTTTTCCGATCTCTTTTTGGTTTAAATATTAACCCTTTTGCAACATAAACTTTTGTTTTCCCTTTTCTTCGACAAGATGGAAGTGAGGGGAAGGGGCCTTTCCCCATACATCCGGGAGAGCTCCGCCCCCACGCCTCCATTTTCCATTTTTTTCTTGATCTCTTTTTTAAATTCAATGGTGTTTCTCATTTTTTTCCCAAAAGGGCTGGCACTGGGAGCTTTTTTGGGCACATGGGGGAAATTTAACTTTGCAAGCACAAAACGAATAAAAATTTTAAGAAATGATTAAATGGGTGACCCAAAATTGGTAAATAATGGCACACTGACCAAAATGGTGTTTGTGTCCCCGGGGCCCGGGGGAGGTTGTTTTCCGGATCGTGCCCTTTCCCCCGGTTTTTAACCCAAAGGGCAAAATCAAAATATTTTGGCGGGTTGCCGTTTTTTAAAAATTGACATTAAAAGGGGAAAAACCGGGGGCCCCTGTAATCTTTTCAGACCCCCCCGAAAAAAAAAAAATTTCCCCCGGGACTTACTGAAGGGCTTGACTGACTTACTGGGGGGGGGTTTTGGGAATTTTGACTTACGGGGAATGACTTACGGGGAACCGGCTGACTAAATGATTTGACTGACACAAAATGAATTGCCCTTGGACTTTGGAAATGACTTACTGAAATGACCTAAAGTTACACCCCCAAATTTTAAACCATCGATTTCCCAGTTCCAGAACCTTTTAGCATCCACCTCACCCCGGGGCCCAAAAGCATAACTCTTCACTCTATTCAAAACATCCCCCAAAAACCCCCCAAATTTTTAAAGGGAAGAAATACTTTACTTCCCTTTTCATTTGTAGTCTTAAGCAATAAAAAAAAAACATAATACATCACAACAATGAACTACAATTCGTATTCACTTTTTTTTTTTGTAAGATGTGGGGGCCCCAAAAAAAAAAATTTTTTTTTTTTTTGGGGTCTCGGGGGCTTCCCCATTTTTTTCCCAAATTCTTTAGATCATCAAAAAAATTTTACCTAACATTTTTTCAAAGGGGCTCTACCGGGGGTTTAAAAACTTACTTTTCCCCCTGGGGAAATTAAAAAAATATGATTCAAATGTGGGGGGCAGTGGTAGTGTTATTGTTGTTTTTATAAAGGCCACTGACCATGGGTGTCTTGTTGGGGGGGGGGGAGAAACCACCACTATTCACACTGAAACAAATTTTTAATTTATAAATAAAAATATTTACTTTAATTTTAAAAAAAAAAATATTTATTTTAAATTTTTTAAATAAAAATTTTTTTAATTTTAAATCCTTTTGAATTTGGGCGTACTAATCGGGACCAACCCCTCTTTTAAAAAGACTAGTACGGCACCGGGCCCCAAAAGGGGTTTAAAGCCCTTTATCACTGGCTGGCACTATAGACTTTACCGGGCTCCCCGCTGCCAAATACATATGAAGAATCAAATGAATCACTGAAGGGCACATTCTCCCCCTCTCTTCCTCCTCCACTTTGGTACTTTTCTATGATTTCTTTCTTTAATTTTGGTGTTCCCCCTTTCTTACCAAAGGCCTTGGGACTAGGGGCTTTCTTTGGGGCCCCTGGTGGCATTTGCCCCGTCACACACAATAAACAAGTGCCAAAACAATGGATTTTGAAAAGTTTCGATGACCTCCGGAAAATTTTTCCACTCACAGAGAAACAACACGAACCCCTGAAAATTTTGTGGGGGGTGGCTTTTTTACGGGGACCCCAGGCCCGGTTTTCCCTAAACCCTCAAGAAAAAGGGGGAACTCAACGGCGGGGCAATATTGCCGGGGTGGGATAACAAGATGGGAAAAGGGAAAAAGGGGCCCTGAATGGACCCCCCAAATTAAAGGTTTTTTTGTAAAATTTGTGTTTGTAAACTTTGACTTGAGAATCGTAAAACCGCTCGTGTTTTGTAACTATTAGACCTGTCCGGGGCCCGCCCGCGCCCTTTAAGGGGCCCAGTGGCGTTGGTTTTTCCCTTGAGAAGGGGAAAATTACCAAACCCCTTTCAAACATTCCCCTACATTTGGTTTTTTTTGGTGATTTAGTGATTGTCACTGTGAAATAAGTCACCATGGGCCCAAAGAAGTTTCCCTAGTGGCCCCCCCTGTGGTAAAAAAAGTGAAAAAACCCATCGGCTAAAGAAAAAATTATAAAAAAAATATGGAAGGGGGTACGCCTGAGTGATCTTGCCAGTAGGGGACAACAAAACCCCTTCTACTATCGGCTCTACCCTGGAAAAGAGAAATGAGATCAAGGAAGCTAATGTTGAAAAAGGGGTTTGGGATATGTTAACAAAAAATAGATCGAAACAGTGGATGAGGTTGAAAAGTTGTTGTTGGTGTGGATCCATGAAAAACAGAGGGGCGGGTGATAGTGTTTCCATGGCGAAAATTTTTTTGTGAAAAGGAAAGGGAATTTAACGCAGATCTTTTTCAAGACAATGCCTGCAACCAGTGGTGAGGCAAGTGATTTTAAAGCCAGCAAAGGCTTTTTTTGACAGGTTTAAGCGTGGTGGCCCCTAAAAGTGTTGTGAGGATGGGGGAGGCAGCCAGCTCAAAACAAACGTGCAGCTGAAAAATTTGTGCAGGAATTCCGGGGTTTTTAAAGAGGCTGAAAATTCCCCCCCAACAAGTGTTTAACGGAGGGGCGGGCCTGTTTTGGAAGAAAATGCCCAAAAGGCCCCACATTACTCAGGAAAAAAAGGCACACCCGGGACACAAGCCTATGAAAGACAGGCTAACTTTTAATGTGTGCCAATGCCAGTGGTGATTTTAAAGTGAACCCTTTTATTGGTGCATCACGCAGAAAATCCCAGACCCTTAAAGAACACAGTTTGACAAGAATAATTTGTGTGTGCATTGGAAGGCTAACACCAAGGCATTCCCCACGGAGTTTTTTCAAGGAATGGGTGACTGGAGTGTTTGGCCCTACTGTGAAGAAATCCCTTTAAAAAGGGAAATTGCCACTAAGTGCCCCCTTTGATACTGGACAATGCCCTGCTCCCTTTCCCCACAACTTGCAAGAGTGTTTGTCTGACAAGTTTAATTTCATCAGAGGAAGTTCTTCCCTCTAACACCACTCCTCCCTCCAGCCCATGGACCAGCAGGTCTTTTCCCAACTTAAAAAACTGTACCCCAAAAGCACTGTTTGAAAAGTGCTTTGAAGTGCCCTCGGACAGGTTGCCCCAAAGAGAGTTCGGGAAAAGATCATTTCCCAACATTGTGCCTTATAGGTAAGGCTTGGGGGGGGAGTGATTTCCCAGGACTTTAAACTCTGCTTGAGACCATTGGGCCAGGTTGTGCCCAAAAGAGGGTTTTTGGGAAGGTTTGGGGTGACCCTGACCTTATTTGTACCCTGTGCCCTGTTGGGGACCCCTATTGTGGCATTGGGGAACAACCTGGGGTTGGAGGTGAGTGGGGGAGGATGGGGAAAAAGGGGTTTGGGGAGGCCCACAGGGTAACAACCCTGAAGAGCTGAAAGAGTTTCATCGGGAAAAACAACAGACCACAGCTGGGGTTATTGCTTAAAAGGAGGAGGATGAGAGACAGAAGAAGGTGCCCTCTTCAGTGTTTAAAGGAGATGTGTACAAAGTGGAATGAGTTGCAGACTTTTGTTAAAAAGACACCACCCTGAGCAAGCTGAAATGACCCTTCTGTGCAGCCACTTCAGTGACAAAACCATGTCGCACTTCAGGAAAGTGTTAAAGGGTGGCCAGAAACAGGGGACTCTGGACAGTTACTTCACCAGGGGGGTCTGGTGACCCCCAAGCTGGCCCTAGTGGTTTAAAAAACCAAGAAGGGAAGTAAAAGGGGGCTTTTACACCTGAAGTCCTTTTTTGGGGGGGGATTCCCCCTTTCCCAAACCCCTAACTCCCCGCCCCCTTTTAGCAACTCCCCCCTTCCAGATGCCTGCAACTTTCAATAAAAAGGGAAGTAAATGTATATATATATTTTTTTTTTTAATTTAGTAGGTGAATATTTTTTTTTGGAACGTTAATTTTATTTACATTATTTCTTATGGGGAAAAAATGGTTAATTTTTAAAACTTCGTGTTAAGTACTAGCTCCTGGGAAAGGATTAATTACGATACTCGGGGTCCACTGTATGGGAAAAAGATTAATCTGTTCCCCGAAAAAAAAAACCTATTGTTATTGATGTTTTAAAATAATTTTTAAAAAATGCTTAATTCTAAAATATGTAATTTAAACACTGCTTAATACTAAAATACATACTACATAAATACAAAACAATTAAAATGAAATAAATGCAAATTTAACCTCACTTTTCTTTGCTGAAAAGAGTCGACTACCTACTAGGATAGTGTTTAGAAGGGAGGAGGGAAATGTTATTGTTTGGAAGGGATCCTCTTCTCTTTTCAGTCTCTTTTTTTTCCCATTTTGGGCCTGGTTGAAGCTCACCAGGTTTGACTTTTTTCTAAAAATCTGTTCAAAGAACTTTTCTTCTGCCTTCTCCTCCCGGATGTTAAGGAAAAGTGACATTGTCTGGTCATTCCAGACAATGCTATTATGGTTGTTTGGGCTTTTTTGGGGGGTACTTTCGTTTTTTCGTCCATCCATTTGGCAACGATTTCCTTTATTAATGAAGTAGGGGCTTCCTCTATTTCCCCTTCCGAGCCTGAAGAGAGGAATTTTTACCCATTTCACGTTCTGGGAAAGCAGTCATATTCCAAACAAAAGGGCGATACCAAGCAAAATTTTTTTTCATCCAAACAGGATGTATAGTGGAACCCCGGTTTTTGCCTTTTAAATTTTTTCCAGAAAGTCTGACAAAAAATGAATGCGACGAAAACTGAAGCAATATTTTCCATAAAAAATTTAGTGGACCTTTGAATTTCGCGAGTCTCAATTTTTGGAATTTCGACTATTGGCAACTTTTCGCCCAAAAAAAAAGCCTCAATTTTCGTGGGAAATTTCCTCCCGAATTCCGGGGGTTTTTATGGAATCGTCCCAGCGGCCGCACACACACAAAGGCTCCCCACACCATTCAGGGGGTCAGTCTGGCATTGTTTCTCGGGGAGTGACCAACACCCACGCGTTTATACTACCCCGCACAGTCAGCGAAAGGGCTAAGAGTTCTTTCATTAACAGTGTTGTTGAGGGAATTCAGATTTGAAAAGATAGGGTGACAAAAATTTTTGTCTTGAGCAAAAAGAATAGGTCCAAGTTGCTGAGATACATTTGTAAAATTTATAATGAGGTAAAGCAGGGGGCTGAGGACACTGCCCTGCAGGAAGCCTATTTCGACAGGTCCTGACTAGGCAATGACTCTGATAGACATATTGATGTATGTTTAAGATAGCACTTTATATATAAAAGTGCATGACCTCCCAATACCATAATGTTTAAGGGAAGAATGCTGTGGTCTACTTTTTGAAAGCTTTCCTAAGGTCAATAAAGAAGCCTAGTGGATATTCACTATTTTCAAAAGGGGAGTATGTATAAAAAAGTCTAGAATTTTTTTGATTGTTCATTTGTCTTTTATTTGGTCTTTTAAACCAAACTGGGGAAAGCTTAGTATATTGAGTGATGTTTAATAGAGTAAAATCACTTGTGGATTAAATTTTCAAAATTTTGGATAACAATGGTAAGTTAGATATTGGCCCCCCCGTTTTCATCTGCTTTTTCCCCCCTTTGTGTATTGAGGTAACCCCTTTCTATCTTTAGTACTGTTGGGAAAGTATTGGTTTTTAGTGATTTGTTGAATACTGTAATGATGGATGAAAGGACCGAGCTGGACTTTTTGGAACAATAGTGGTGGTGTCGTGTCAGATCATAGAAAACTTGTTTAGTATATCTTTTTTACAGCTGGTCCCCTTTTTGGGGACGTCACGGTTCCCGCTGGGCGTCAGGGGCTCAGGGGCATTTCACAGCCTATCATGGGGAGACTGCCTCACTAGTTAGACCTACAGGCGGGACAGACGGTTGGGTGGACTCTCCTCTAATTACTGTAAATATCCGTAACCATCCAACAAGGAGTATCTTTGACCTCCCTTTTATCTCTCCCAAGACCCCCCCACGACAGTGGTATTGGCTTTTCAATTTTTTTCATGAATTTATAATCAGGGTGCCCCGTGGGATTAGCTGAAGCAAGATGGGGGAGTTAGAGGGGAAAAAAGCAGATTTTTTCTTGGATATTTTTTTATCCATATATTGACTGTTTTTGGAATTTTGATAGAAGGGAAAAACATACTACTGAAATAGAGATGATTTTGATTGGTTTCAGGAAGGGAAAAAAAAGCCTGTCAGCTCAAAGTAGCAGAAATTTAAATTTCCCAAATTTCAGAGGACAGGAAGGCCCCCCAAACCCTAGTCTTTTTTAGGGGGTTTTTAACCTGACTTTTTGGGGCCCAGTGTTTATATCTATATACTAAAAAAATTCTAGGGCTTCAAATCAAGGGGGAGAAAGCTGGTGGGCCCCACTTTGAGAGAAGGGGCGGGGTCAGTTCGTGTAAAAATATCCTGCAGCACACAGTTCATAATGAAAAAAAAAAAACGCCACCGTGTTTTTGGTTTAAAAACGCCGACTTTGAGGTGTATTTTTATAGTATTTATGGTTGTATTCTCTTTTTGTGGTCTCATTTGATAGAATGGAACATATTACAGAAATAGAGATGATTTTGATTAGTTTCATATAAAACGCCCTTGAAATTGGGCTAAAAAGTAGCGGAAATTTCTTTTGCTAATGTTTTGTAAAAAAACACCCCCGGTAAAATCAATGGTGAGTCTAATATTCTTACACAAGTACTGATATTATTTACACCTTTTTACAAAATGCAGAGTCTGCATAACAGTAAATTTCTTTTTTTGGGGAAAAAAAAATTAAAATAGAAAGCAAAATAATAAGAGGGCCAAAAAAATAACTAATGAACAAAAAAAATTTTTTATCCAGAATGTCTGCATTGTTTATTCTGGACCCTTTTTTGAATTTGACATTTTTTTTATTTTGCATGAAATTGGTTCCCAATTTTCGCCACTTTTGGGGTGTTAAATCGAAAAATTTGGGGGTTTTCTTGTACTCAATCGATAGAACAAATGGAGTTCAAAGAAATATATAATTTGGTCAACAGGAACAATGGAATTGGCCAAAAAAGGGTTCAAAGTGGCAAATCGCTGATGCGTATAAATCACTAACTTATGAACAGGGGGTATGTTGTTTAGTGTACACTGTTTTTTGAACTCTATTTTTCTTTTGAATTTTGTGTAAAATTGGCCAACCCCCGAATTCATGCAATTGAAATAGTTGAATGAGCAGTTTCTTGTGCTCATGATTGAAAGGAAGGTATGCTAGGAAAGAGCTAAGAATTTGGGCATATGAAACAATGCAATTTTAAAAAAGGGCAAAGGGGAAAACAGTTCAATAATTGTACCAAAACTGCTAACCTTGACTTTTTAATTCCCAAAAAAATTTTCCATCAATTTCATGCTTTTCGTATCATTAGGTTCAGAAAAAGATTTCTACCATTTCAGAATTTTTTAAGTACGTGGTAACTCGGTAACGTCCCCTTTTGGGAAAAAGTCCAACTTGGTATACGTCCTGTTTGGACATGAAAATTTTTGCTTGGTATATGACCTTTGGAATACGACCGCGTGCTAGAACATGGGTCAAAATGCACTCTCTTTTAAACTCGGAAAGGGAAAGGGAAACCCCTCATCATTAACACTTTGGGGGGGTGCCGTTAGTGTTTTTTCGGCAGGGGTTGGTGCCCTCTAGTCGCCCCAAAATTTAGCGGCCTCAATTTAAAGAAAAAGTCTGGTAGGCTCATAGAAAGAATAGGTCTTTTGGTCAGTGTGCTCAGTATAAAAAAAACCTGAGCCCCCACTGCATAAGAAAAAAAAAATGACCGTTTTTTTTTTAAAACAGGTTTTTCAGTCGATTTTCTTATGGATTTTTTATTATTCTCTTTTTGGTCTCATTTGATAGAAAAAAATATATATTACAGAAATAAAGATGATTTTGATTGGGAGCAATGACAAGTCCTTGAAATTTAGCTCAAATTTCCCAAAAAAGTTTGATTTTTGGATGTTCAAAGAAACAAATCACACCCATGCGTCCAATGCACATCAACTGGGAGTCTTATATTCATGCACAAGTGCTCTGATATTATTTATCCATTTTTTTAATGATGCAGTTGTATACATAACAGTAAATTTCTATTTTTTTGTGAGAATAAAAAATTTAAAAAGGAAAGCAAAAATAATGGAACAGGGCCTGGGCGTGGCTAATGAACGAGAACATGTTATTTTTGTGAGGAATGTCTGCCTTGTTTACTCTGGACCCCATTTTTAAATTTTGTGAAATTGGAAAAATGCCATTTTCTGACCCCTATTTTGGGTAGATGAAAGGTAAATGGCAGTTTCTTGTACTCAATCGATAGAAGTGGGTTCTAGCGAAATAGTATTTTTAGAAGCTGAAACATTGGAATTTGTCGAAAAAAGGGTCGAAGGGGGAAAACGCCCGGGGCAGTGTCATAGATATCGCGAACCGCGAAAGCATAATTCCATTAGTTTTTATCAAATTTCATAATTTTGGTGGCGAGATCGGAAAAAAATTCTCTATCATTCCATAAAAAATTAATTTTTTTTTTCAAAAAAATTTTGACCCCAAAGGGAAAACGTTTCCGAGAAGGCCCCTTTCCCCCCAAAAAGGGTTTAAACAAGGAAATCTTTGCCAAATGGATGGGCGTCAAAAATTTGCAGAGAAGTACCCCCCCAACAAAGCCCAAACAAGCCATAATAGCATTGTCTGGGATGACAAGACTGTCACATTTCCCAAACATCCTGAGGAGAAGGCAGAAGAAAAGTCCCTTTTGGGCAGATTTTTAGTAAAGTCAAACCTGGTGAGCTTCAACCCGGTCCAAATAGGGGAAAAGAGA